>JANHFX010004853.1:0-74391 GCA_027560015.1 Chloroceryle amazona | reverse complement strand
ACTGGATTTAAGGACTGTAAGATCTCTGCAAGCCTTTGGAATTTGTCAATAAAAAGGAGCTGTCAATCTTGGGATCTGCTATCTTCCCATCAATTCTGACTCACTGCCCAATGATAATCTACACACCAAACCAACCCCATGGGCTACCAGCCATCTTCTCAGTCATGCCAACATCCTGCCAAATCGAGTCACAATCTGCTGGAGATAGATGTGCTCAATCAGAAAGCTTTCAGTGAAACTTCTGGTAGAGTATGAAACTCTTCTGTCTAGTGTGTGGCTCACAGCACCTCAAAGGTCTATTCAGGTGTAAAATGGATCTGTATTTTCAGAAAAGTGAAGAGGAGATTCCTGTGTTCCAAATCACCACGTTCTTGTGTTTGTAACAAGATCCATACTACAGTAAGGAGAAGCAGGATTTAACTGTTAGCTTGAAGACCTTAATGAAATCCTCCAATTTGGCTAAAGGACGCTCCTAGAACATAGAGAATCAAAGAATCATGTTAGGATGTTGGAAGGGACCTCTAAAGATCATCTAGTCCAACTCCCCTGCGAGAGCAGGATCATCTACAGTAGGTCACACAGGGAAATTGCTGGTTACCCTTTCAGTCCCTTGTTTTGGCAAATAGGAAACTGCTTCATCCAAACACGTATTATATGTTTGTCTTTTATCTTCTCAAAACCAATTGAAGGATGTTTGGTTTTTTCCTTCTCTTCTTCACAAAAGAGGAGGGACTGAACTGCCTGCCAGTGGGTCCTGGTCTGAGAATAGATTGTTGTGACAGACAACCCTTTTCAGTATAGCTACCTAAAGGGACCTTAAAAGTTCCAGGGTAAAGGGACCTTAAATGCTTCAGGGTAAGACACTGTGCAGATATAAGACAGAGGCTGTTGGTCTTCTAGGATCTTACCCTGGTTTCCTCAGGAGTAGTAAGTATACAGAAGACTTAAGTGGAGGAATAACCTCCTTTTCACATTGCCCTAAATTATTGAAAGTTTGAATCTGCCAACGTAGTTACGTGAGTAAACACACCTTAACCTGGTGCTGCCAAGCAGGACATCCAAAAAGGTGGTGGATTCTCCATCCAAGGAGAAATTTTGCTGGCTAGACAAAGGCATGGGTTGCCTGCTAGTGTTAGTGATAGAGTCATAGAACTATTTAGTCTGGGAAATGCCTTTAAGATCATTGAGTTCAACCATTAATCCAGCACTGCCAAGTCCACCACTAAGCCATGTCCCTCAGCACAACAGCTACATGACTTTTAAATCCCTCCAGGGGTGGTGACTCCATCCCTTCCCACTTTTAAAGAGTAAATGCAAACTTGTGCTATTTCACTAGACAAAGGATAAAGAAGGAGTGGCCCAACAGTTGTGTGATCAGATCACAGTGGACCCTAATGACAGGGTTGAGCTCAGAAAAGGTGTTTTGAGAGACCAGTGACCTCTGGTTTAGCTCCATCACAGTCAGGACAGCCCATCTCTGTGACAATTAAATCCTTGTGGTCCTAGATAGAAATTGACAGCTGGTATTTTATCCAAAAGGTTTAGATAAAGCCATGTAAATGATTGCTCTTCATTGCTCATCTGTCATTCTGCTGAATTTAGAAGTTTTTGGGTAAAGGTCTATATTTTCCCAACTTGTTCCTGCAGGAGCAGGAACATTTATTTCTCATCTAGATAGGCATGCTCTTGATCGCAATGTGGAGGTACCCAACAGGGTCAGGGAACCAACTGGGTCACACCTCTCCCCAGCACACATGTGCACAACACACACCCTCATCCCGCTCTTGAGCTTGCTTTGCCATCTGGGGTTTTATGAGCTCTCAGGAACATCTTAGGACCAGAAGAAAGGCTGGTAATCTCTGGGTTTGCCTTCACAGAACAGAGGAAAGTTGGCAAATGGCCCAGACAATCTGAATAAGAAAATAAAGTGGGAATCCCTTAGGGAGAGTTAAATATTCAGATTTTTTTCCCTATATTTGCAGTGCTCCATATGAAAGGGCAGTGAGTCAGGGGGCAACTGGCCTCCATGAACTGTTTGGTCAGTCCTCCGTATCCCCCATCTCCCTAATAAGGAATTATTTGTCTGAAAGGTTTTAGGTTGTTTTTTTTTTCCTTTGTTAAGGAATGATTCCTGCATTTAGCAGGTAGATTTCCATGTTTTAGATAAACATAGGCTTCCTAGGAGGAGATTCTCGGGGTGTCTTCCAGCTTGGAAAGGTCTTGTGCTTGTTCAGAGTCAGACCAGGAAAGTTTCAATCCTCTTACCATAGCAATGTGTCCTGTGGGATGCTCCATCTCCTGGAGTGGACATTCGCTCCCTTCCCTTCCATCTGGAGGCTTTTAGTTTGCCACAATGTGAGACTGGAGGGGAAGAAGCAAACTTGATTTATTTTTTATCTTTTGTAAGATGATGCTTCCTGTCTCACTGGACTGCTGATAAATCCTGGGCCACAAGAGAGTGTGTGACAATCATTTACCAGAAGTCTGAATAGTTTGGAGTACCTAAGGTTTAATTAAGCAATTGCTGCTTTTAATGTGAATACCTGCCTCATAGCATCAGTGTGATGCCTGAGATCAGAAGCCAGCAGAGGGATAAACACCCATGAAAAGGAAACCCACTTCCCCTTTATCACTGAATAACCATCCAATTTTGCTCCAGAAATTGCAATTTTTTGTTTTTTACCTTCTGTCTGCTTGCTAAGGATAAAGAGCATATACAGGGTGTTAGTTCACTGGCTTGAAATTGTGAAATGTAAAGGATTTTTCTGTGTAGAAATGTATCTTGTGAATGCCCAATTGAAAATACCCTTCAATAAATCCCTGGTTTGATCTGCTGGACTTGACATCTGCAATCTGACTCATCAGATACGCTTTTTGCTGTCTGACAAGTGCATTGATATGATTTTAATCCTCCTGTTCCTCCCTCCCTTTCCCCGTGGGGTACAAGGAAAACCTACAACATTACTTGCCAGAGCAGTGGCTATGAAAGGGATATGATGAGTCCTTCCATGAAATTCCACACTTTTTACTGAAGAGGCTTTCTGCCTGTGATGCATCATGTCCCGAAGTAGAAGGTACCCAAGGTGGATGTTAAGGCTTCACACCTTCACCCCAGACATAAATGGCTCCAGTAGGTTGGAATTAGCAGCTCAGCTTAGGTCTTGCAAGAGTCATGGTCAACCAGGAGAAAAACGAGGTGGAAAATCTCTAAATCTCTGGGTCTTGAGCAAAGACCAGTGGACTTGGTCTGACCTATTAACATACACAATAAAATTAAACAGAATTCCCAGGATTTCCTCTCATTTCTGAGCCACTACCTCAATGGAAAGAGCAATGTCACTCCACCTCATTAAGGTCTTCACATTAGCAGCGTATTGTTTACAGCAAGTGAGAGGCAAGCAAGAACCTTGCAGCTGACTGCCATTCCCTTTCCATTCACGAGCCACAGAAGTGCCCATGAAGACATCACTGCAAAGTCAGTTTTGATAATACATAATTCAGTGCCTTCAATTTGGCCCTCAAGGCAACTGTGGTATTTTATATAATGGCTTTACTCACGAGGGGGAAATTAATTGCATCTTCCTAGCTGGTTGCTCAGAGCTACAACTTTGTGTGCACAACGCAGAGTCCCCCTTAGGAGTCCTGATTTTTGTCAGAACAATCTGAAATTGTGTCCATGTCATTTATTATTACAACAACACCCGAGCAGCTATATAAAATACAAATGTAGGTCCATTTAAAACCGATACGCTTTATTGCTGCTGTGAACAGCACATTTTAATGAAAGAGAAGGAAGAATAGAAGTCTGTGATATTTGCCTGGTGTAATTTTGGGACACTTAGCTATAGATAGGGAAGGCTCTGAGGAAGGCAATTGTGGACGTACCGCAAATGGACATCCTCTTACTTATTCACTCACACTTTCATTTGGCCCTTGGGGCTTGTAGGGGAATTAAAATGGCAAAAGCAGAACAGTGTGACTTAAATAACCCCTGCTGTCCAAGCTGCTATGTATCAATAAAGCCACTCACCTAACAAAGGAGCGTTCATAATAAATATTCACTGCTGTCCACACAAAGAAACATCATCCTACCAGGCCAGAAAGTTCAGTGAGGTGAACATCCATCAGAGTCTAGGGAATTGGAAGTCTAATAGAGAAAAGCAGAAAGTTTCTAGAAGTATGATTATGTATTTATTGTATCATCATCTCACATTAGAGCCCTCATTATGCCTAGGCTCCCTTTGTGCCTTGGTGTTGTATAAGCTCAGAAAGAGGAAAAATGGTCCTTGCCTCAGACCTGTGATGAAGCTGCTGCAGCTGCCTGTTTCTTCTTTACAGAGGTTTTTGGGAGGTGCTGAAATGTCAGAAAATGGCCTCATGCAGCTCACACAGCACAGGAGCTGCAGTCCCCCTGGGCAGCACTCTGCTGTGTGCCCCTGACAGTCAGCCCTCCTCCCAGCACCACCACAGCTGCTTTTTCTCCCCCTCCCACCCCAAATAAAATAGCTCTTATCTTTCAAGAAAACAGAGTTAGCTTTTCAATGGAAAGCAGTGAATCAGAGCAGTCCTTTTCATGATGTTTCCCTGGGGTCTTTCATCATCTTTTCCCAGGAATATCACTAAAAGCATGAACTCATTTTGCTGCATGTTTTGTTTAACACAAGCTAGTATTTTTTGTAAGACAATATGATTTCTCAGGTGACAGAGAATCAGACTTCCATGAGGAGCAGACATTATGGAGCCTGATTTCCTGTGTACTATGTCCTTATTCCTCTTCACCACATTAAACCCAGCTCCCCACCTCTGTTCTCTGTGCCACGAGTGCCTCCAGTTCTGTGCTGTATCCCCTACTCCCCACTTTACCTCAGCACTCCCTCCTGCTCTCCTATTGCCTCCATTATCCCCAACCTATTTCTGCCCTACAATTGATTCCTGGGAGATGATTTCAGACAAGGAAAACCATCAGCACAGCAGTAGTCCACAGATACAGCCCTTACTTGGCTATTTTTCACTCTGCTGACTTTTATATTAAAAAAATAAAGTAACACAGGGATTTAAATACCCCATTATCAACTGCATTTGGAAATGGCTGGTAGGAGATATTAGCAACATTGGGTGGACAATAGGAGGAAGGATGTGCAACATGATCACTGAAGTCTCTAGCAACTGCTAGAAATAACAGAGAACCACTTCAGAAATGGACTTCAGTATTTCTTATCTGGAGATTTACTTCAATTTTAATCTTTTCAGATTTTGTTACCAGTCCTGCCTCTGTCTTAATCTGGCATGAGGATCACAGAGGTGAAGGGGAGTCAGAGCATCTCTCTGTGTTTCATTCAAAATTGACAAGAGTTGCTTGAAAACCAGCAAACTCATTTCATTTTACCTACCAGTAGCAAAAGTCTTACTTTTGTATGTGGATTGCCAAAATGCAGGTTGGAAAGCATCGCATTCCCTCACTGATGCATTCCTTTTTATACTTTACATACTGCTGCACCTGATGCTCCGAAAAGGGGCATAAATCCCTGCTTTTGCCAAGGCACTGGCTTTGGACAGGTCTGCCAATCACTGATTCAACAAGAGTGATGGATTTGAGCAAGGCAGGTGAATATAACCTCGCTCTTTATCCCTTCACTGAAGACCTTTCCAATAAATGAAATTGCAAACTGCAAAATGTAGCAAGGGATGATAAAATGCAGTGATGACATTACTGCCAGTACCCAAATCATGTCATGTCGGTCCTGCCAAGGAATTAAGAAATGAGGGCTCTCCTCTGAACACCAGAACTTCAGTGCTCTGTTGTAAAACAGTCTCTGTGGCCATCTGAGGTTCAGATAAACCTCATAAAAGTTGAATGAGGATAACAAAATGTTGCAACAACAAAAATCCCTTCTACTGCCTGCCTCTTCCCCCAGATGAGATGTTCTCCTGCTGGCACAGTATGCATTTGCTCAGAGCAACTTCAGCTCCATCACATGGAGCAGAGTCTTTCTTTCTGGCATGTCTTCATGGAGTCTTTCATGGAGTCTTTCTTTCTGGCACGCACATGTGCACAGACACACACACACACACACACACACTGCTCTACCACGAAATGTGTGCTGTCGAAAACCAGGGCTTTCATACCCCCAACTCCCTTCTCTCACTGAAGACAACTAGTTTAGGTTTCTCTTCTTCTGCAGTCTCTTAATGTGCTGACTTGATGCTTTGGATTTAAGGATGCCATGGGCTGGAAGTGAAATGTATCTGTATGGATCAATCCAAATAGTCACCTCTGTTCTGATGCTGGCCAGGAGCAGGGATTTTGGAAAAGAATGTGAGGTACAAGAAATGTAACTGGAAGCACCCACAGAAAATTATTATTCCCTGTTGTATTGATCCATCTTCTGGCAACTAACAGTTTAGTGATGCCTTGAGCTTAGAGAAACATCTAGGCCAATTTTATGGAAAAGAACTTTAAGATCATTGAGTCCAACTGTAAAGCTAACACTGCCAAGTCCACCACTAAACCATGTCCTTCAGCACCACATCTACATGTCTTTCAAATACCTCCAGGGTTGATGACTCCACCACTTCCCTGGACAGCCTGCTCCAAGGCTTGGTAGCCCTTTCAGTGAAAAGAATTTTCCTAATATCAAATCTATATCTTCCCTGGTGCAACCGAGGCCATTTCCTCTTGTCCTATCACTTGTTGCTTGGGAGAACCCCCACCTGGCTCCAACATCCTTTCAGGTAGTTGTAGAGAGCAAAGGTCTCCCATGAGCCTCCTTTTCTCCAGACTAAACAATCCCAGTTCCCTCAGCTGCTTCTCATAGGACTTGTTCTCTAGGGTGTACCCAGAAACATGCCTGATATAATTTTGACAGTTGTGTGTTCCCCTTGGTGTGCAGTGCTATGCAAACACCTTTAACCAAACACAACATGTGGGTGCAGAGAAGGACAAACAGTGAGGCATCCAGGTGTGGACAGTGCTGCACATAATATCAGAGCAGTGTCTGGGGCTAACGTCAGGAAATCTCACAAAGCCCACATGGCCAGGATTTAGGAAGAGAAGGATGAAGGATGAGAAGGATAATGTCCAACGGAACACTGAGGATTTCTGCTTGTCTCTGAACAGCTCCATTCTCATCTGCATGAACTCATGTTTCAGAATATTCCCATGCTCTTGATCTTGACCAACCAGTCCTCATGGACCTAAAGCTCCTTGGTTAGCACTGAAGCTAGGTTTTGAATGCAGCCTTACCCATGCCTAGCCTTGCTGGAGCCTAAGGCAATCCTTTTTCACCACTCAATGTGACTGCTAAATCTCAGAGATTTTGCACTAAGGACATGACCTCAGTGCTTCCTTGTCCAGGACAAACTTTTGAGTGTCTGCAAATCCAATCTCATATCCTTTGTTCTTCTCAACTCTGAGATGCTGTGTTGAACGTCTCAGATATATAAGGCAGTATCTCCTTGTGGCATGTGAAGGACTGGTGCCACATCCACCAGATGTGAGAGGTCTGCTGTTTTAGAGGTAATTCCATGGGAGAAAGCATCTCTCTCTGCACTCCTAGCACAGATGTTCCAAATCTTAGTTGGTCCTGCACTGGAGATAGCCCAGTAAATCCAAAGGTGTTTCTTTCTGCCAGGAATTCTGAGTCTTTTAGGGCTTTCACAGATGAAAAAGGAATGGAAGAGACTGCTTAGAAAGTGTGTATGGGAAAGGAAGAAAGCTTGATTCCCTACCAAATTCAGCAGTGGAAGCGCCTTCATGAAACATTCATGCCCACTTTGAATATTATATAAGAACTTCTAGCGAATGATTCATGCCATGTGTCATTTACTCACCAAATGCACAGATTGTTTATAAATATGTTACAGTCTATCTTTGGAAATATAAACGACTGTAATTAAAGACTCCTGTTTTTAAGCCTGGTGAAGTCAGTTAACTGTGGCATAATGGTAACTGAACGCTGTTTTAAAATACCATCTGAAGGGTCTTTACATATTCATGGGACTTTTGCTTATACCTTGCTGTTGAGGACTGCAATTTGTTTTTCCAGCTACGGTGTTAGAGAAAGGCTTTAGATGAAGGGTACAGCTCAAAATGTACACTAGCTAGAAATCTGATCTTGAGTTTCTGTTGATTATGGTGCACCAAATCCACTGTTGGTATAATCTGCTTACTTGACTCAATATATGGAAGAATTCATCCTAACCTTCCCGTTCCCATTTGCTTTTGGTATTTAGTACATTGCATTGTTGTTTCATTGCAGAGATCTGTTCTTCTGCCAAAGATGCACTTGTCCATCCCCAGTGCTCACACAGATACAAGATGAAGTGTGCAACTAAGGTAATACTGAATGTGATGTGGCAGTTCTGAAGAGGCTTCTTAGACCAGCCTGTGTCTAAAACAATGTCCAGGAATGGATGAAGTTTTGTTGCTTGTAACTGAAGGTCATGTTTTTTTAAGGGATGACTAGGAGATCAAAAGGCAGGACTGAACTATTGAGAAGAGGAGCCACAAATCCCACCAAAGCTTTTCTTGAAAAAACTCTCTTCGTTTTTGCAAATGTTAAGATGCTTTTCCACTAATCAGGTTGCTCTAAACATTTCTTCTCTGGTTCATCACTGGAGCTGTCTGTCAAGGGAGTCACAATTCAGACAAGAACCTGTTGTTCTTAGTGCCAGAATGGAGGAGTTTTGCTTTGGACTCCTATGTTGGTCATTAGGAGCATCACTGTAGTTTAATTCTACCGAGTCTGGTTGTTTGTGACCTCTGGGGCACAGTAGAACCCTCCTCACCTTCCAGCTCACACTCAAGCCACTCTCCAGGGAAAAGTTGGGCTTTTCTGGTGTCATGAAAAGTGTCCAGTTCACCTATTTTATTTAATATTTTTCATTTCTTGTGTGCCTATATCTGGGATGAAGGGTCTACTTTGGCAGTCTTTCCTGCCTAGCTAGAAGTAGCCTACAATACCACAAGTTCAGCCTCCTTAAACTGACAGATGACTTCTTGGAGTAAGCAGAAAAGTAAAACTACATACCAAAGTCAAATTCTAAATGTTGATCCTTTCACAGCCCTGATCATGTTTCCAGTCATAGAAGCTCCTAAGTTTTTCAAACAGGACTCCATCAACAGGGCCTTAATGTTAAAGACATGGAAAAATGTTTTTCTTGAACTTCTGTTTTCAGTTGCACCTAAATTTGACTATTTCAGCTGTGAGAGCTGGGATTCACAGAATCATAGTATGGTTTGGGTTGGAAGGGGCATGAAAGATTATCCAGGTATCTCCTGTGTTATTATGAAGAGTCTAAACAAAAGTGCTCAGGTTTTCTTCATCAGAAAGAAAATTAATTTCTAATTATTGTTTTTTTCTGAGTGGCTTTGTTTGGAAAGAGAAGATGAAAGGTGATAGAGGGAGAGTCATGGAGCACTTGTCTTAACAGCTGGCTTCAAACTGTGGATGAAATCTTCAATGCACCAGCTCTGGACTGCACCCAGCTTTCTGAAGGACACACAGGCAGGACTACAGTGAAAAGAGTCATCTTCTTCCTCCTTTGTCCCAGTCCCATCTCTTCCCCTGGATACTACTCAGTATTTCATGACACTTCTCAATGATCAGAATCTGGTAATGTTGTTATTGCTTCATTTTGAAGATGAAGTAACTACAAAGCAGAAAGGCTGTGTGAGACCTTTTCAATAATAACCTCAAACTTATCTCTGTCTTGCAAAATGACAAATCTACTTGCTTGGCTCCAATATCAGTCAAACAGGCAACTTCACTATGAACAATGACACTGCAAACATCTGGGGAAAGAAAGTAATGCCCAGTAATCGGCTCAGCTTTCTGCTCTGGTCATTAGGTCCTGTTTCTTCTCCATAGCCAAGACCACCTCTGATGTCTGATTCCCACCTTTCTCCAGCTCTGTGGCATGGTGGAGCTTTCCAAAGTGTGCTGAAGTGAGCAGCAACCGTGCACACCCCTTGAAAGTGTGCAGAGAGATAATGGTGCTGCTCAACACTTCTCATGTGTTGGACCCAGCAGCAGAGCTGTATGAGCACTAAAACCTATTTCAAGCCCTGGTGGCCCAAATAAGGAGTGGTTATAGCTGCATGTAGCAGATATTACATTGGGCTTGGGTTTCATTTAGTTTTCCAAAAAGAAGAGAGAATCATAGGGAACACTAATTAAAAGTGTAGTTTTGAAGCACCATGTTAAATAGTAAAACCAGGCAAATGACAAAATTGTGCTTGCCCATGTCTGACCTCATACACAAAAGATAAGCCTGGAGAGGAACTATTCAGATTTAGGACAGGGCAAATGGGACTGTAAAAAAAAACCATAGAATCAGAGAGAGAGGACAAGTACTGCAAGACCTGGCTGGTGAGCAGGGAGACACAGTTCAGCTTTTTGTGCTGCAGCATTGGATGAGGAGTTTGTAAAAGGAATTTAAGGAGGTCAGGAATACTTTCTGGCTTCTTCCATGTCACATGCCCAGCTACATTGGCAGGCACATCCAGGGGTGGAAATCCCTCAGCAAAACTTCTCTGCATGCCATTGCTTCACTCACGGGACATCTTTCCTGCACTGGCCATCCCCTCTGGGCACCCGAGGCCAAGGATGTGAACATGATGGCAATCAGTTGAAGAGGAGAGATTTCAATTTAATTTTACTTCAACCTCTCACCCGAGCTGTTAACGCTTGGGAAAGGCTTTTAATAAAATGGGACAAACGGTGATCTCATTTACCATAACTAACACTATCTTTACAGATGCACCATCTGATTCCAGGCACAGAAGAACAGAGGATTATTGGATTAATTCTAAATCTCATAATTGATTCATTCTGGGTTTAGTCTGCTTGTAAAGCAAGATAGGATCTTAATATTGTGCATTCAGCACAATAACCACTTGCCTTTCAGAGTAGCCTCTAATTTCTGTGAGTGATTAGCTCATACCACAGCCCCAGTCTGGCACAATCCCAAACTATGGGGAAATTTGGAGCAACATCCAAACTTCACAGCTGGCTCTTATCTAAAGGAAGGGCCTGGCTATTTTCATGGCCATTTACCATTAAGGAGATATTAAGCTCTAGAGCTGGACACAAGTAAGAGTTATGAGTTTGATAATACACACACACAAAAAAGGAGAGAATATCCTAATAGAGCTTACAACTATAAAACTGAGTTTTCCCAGGGAAAGGGGAAAAACAGTGCAGCTGAAGATGTGATGGGGATCAAAAATACTCATATTTCATCCTAATGCCAGGCCTGGAGGTAAACTGTGGGGACAGACACCAAGACACATTGATTGCTGTCAAGGTTAGGACTTGGACACAGTTAATGGTATCACTGATGATGTGGAAAACATTTCTGGCTGTTTAGAGAATAATCTGTCAGTGTGGAGTCAGGACATGGCCTCAGGGAGTGCTGCTGTGAAGTAACTCCTGTCTCACCCATGCCACATCTACTATTCACCTGAGAACCTCTCATCTAACCAACTCGACACGTCTCAGGGGAAGGATGAGCATGATCAGCTGTCAAAATGCATTTCCATAAGACATTTCAATAGGTCTGTCATCTACAGCACTCTTATCTCTGCCTGTAGCCCCTTGTCCTGCCATGTTTCCATTAAGATTTAAACCTTTTTGAGAAAGGGAATATATATGTCAGTCTATTTTTACAACACTGACTGCAATAAGAATACCACTATGTGCTATTACACCTATACACACACTCAAAGTCTTTCTCAGAGATAAATCTTCCAGCCACATGCTTCAGCCTCAACAAATGGAGAAGACCAAACTTCTCTCAAGGCTAAAATCTGGGTAAGAGGTGCAGGAGGGAACATTGTATGTGTGCAGTGAGATATATTTGGACTCTGATCCTGTCAGACCGTAAAGTTTCAAGTTGCCCATACAGATGTGCTTGATGTTATTTGCAATGCCATGCACCTTGTACATGGAGTGGCATGTCCTGGATCCTCCAGTTAATAGAAAGACACAGGAACCAACACAACTTTTTGTCTGGAACAGCAGTAACTTCCCTTCTGGGAAGAGAAGTCAAGACCTTTTGAAGACAGTGCTGGTGGGAGGGAGGGAGCAAGTGGGTATGTGAGATAATCAAGGAGGGTAAAAGCTCTAAACTTATTGGTTCCTCCAGATTCCTTGAAGGTTGTCATTTACTTTGCCTCACTCATGTTGTCCTCTCAATTCTGATGTCTGAAAATGAAAGCTCAATCTCATCCTAAACTTCTGCAGCAGATCTTTGATTGCTGTTGCTGTGGGAGGACATTCAGATAACCTGGACAAGGGCTCTGCAGTAACAAGAGTCAGCATCTGTGATAGGAAATCTCAGTTCCAACAGCAATTGTAGAGAGACACCCAGAAAGGGCATATAGGCCAAAAGGCTTGGGGGAAAAACAAAAAAGATGAGGGTGACAACCAATGCAGTTGTCATGTCTGCTGCCTGCTACCAGGCCCACAACACCTCCATTGGCTCTGACGTGCCTCTCCAGAGCCATGATATCCAGAGGGTGATGATATCTGCAAGAGATGCAGGGGCTGCTATAGGCTGTTTCTCCCTTCCCAGTACCCCACCAACAGCTTCCTCCTGCTCCCCAGAAGGCTACATGTCCATGTGTTTGTGTGGAAGGATTTCTGGGCCTTGGGATGAGCAGAGATATGGAAGAATGTGAAGGTTGTTCAGAGCCTAAATCTAGGAGAGGGAAAAAAGGAGTATACCCAAGCCTCCAACATGGCCTGTGCTGTCATTTCTCTTACTTAGGAAATGTTCACAGATCCTAGAGAGACCAGATTATCTAGGTTCTGAGGAACAGAATACAGAACAAAGAAAATAAGGGGCTTCCCTTTACCCACTGCTCCCAAAACCTCACTGTCAACAGGATCATGATACCAAATAGCATCCAGACCATCTTCTGTTGTTTCTTATTCTTGTAAAAAGGTATCTTCCATCAAGCCCAGCTGGATTACATACACCCCTGTGAAGGAACCAGCATCACTGAGGCTTCATGAGTAAAGATCACCCCAAAATGTCTGCTGGTAAATAAAGAGCACCATGTCAAAACTTCCTCCACTTCACAGATATGCCTTCACCATTCCTTTGCCTCCTCTTCATTTTTGCCTACATCCCTCTGAGCTGAATTACATTTGCTCAGCTGACATTGGCACCAACCTTTCCAACCCTTGTTTTAATAAAATCACCCTGCCCCCCTCTCCCCTCCCTCAAATAGATTACTCCAGTATTTCAATTATACTGCTGGTAATTAGAAATGTTAGTGAATGAATAGCAGCTTCATTTAAATAGAAGCCAGAGGAATATCTTCTCCCCCAGACACATCCCCAACCATTTCAATCACTACCTTGAGGCTAGCAAGAAGACCATCAGTTGCTATGAGATGGCTTTTGAAGAGATGCAGCATATCTAGCATGGGTGGGGACTGGATGACCAGAGATGTAATTTTCTGCCTTCCCTTCTGCCCACATAAAAGGTAGAAATAGTGGTGACTGCATCAAACATTTCGAGTCGAACTCTATACTCCCCAAAATAACACTTAAATTCAAGAAATGAACCTCTTAAGGGGTTCATAGTGGCTTCCACTTAATTTCTGAGTGTAGCATTCATAAGCAGTAGTCAGAAAGGACTTGGAAGCTGGAGAAGAGTCTTGGACATAAAAAAACCCAACATTAAGAAGGGTTAGAGTACAGACACAGGATCCCCGTGTCTGTCTCTCAGTCAGTTTGATTGCCAGCTGTAACAACCCTGTCAAACCAGAGGACCTCTGGGTAATGCTGCTTCCTTGTGAAAGGTTTTAAAGGTACTCCTTTGTCTTGTTAGGAAACATATGTACCTGAAACAGAGGAAGATGTCAGCTTCCACAGAATTTCACTCAAAACAAACAAATATCTGATGAGATCTTCAACCTCACATACTTTTTGGAGTACCTGTACTATAAAATTCAAAACAATTGCAGTTGGAAATGAGAGATTTCAGTGTTCTTAAAGTGAATTCTTATAATTTGACTTTAATATCACTTCAGTTGCAATTTGCTGTAGGAAACTTTTGTACAGTACAGGTTGACTCCAAATCACATAGATCTTTTTCACTGCTGAGAGTTCAATGCAAAGTTTAATTGTGACTTGCAGTGCCAGTGTTCTGGACCAAGAGAACCTGATTCTTCTTGACCACGTCCCTCGCATTGCTCATTGCACTTATGCAGCATGGCAATGCTTTTTTAGTACTGTAAGAGCAATGGGCTGTGGTGTGTCTGTTGAATCTGCAACTGTTCTGAGAGAGGAGGGACCTTGCTGCATATGAAGAAAGGAGGGAAAAAAAAATTGGCCTGTTTTTTACAGAGGTATAGATGTTGACCTCTAAGAACATAAAAAATATTAAATTCCTGGTCTCCATGAAGCTGTAGGAACATTGTCAGGAACCACAGAGCAGTTAATGATGCCAAGCAGAAAGCTTCAACCTAAGAAACTCTCTTATGAGGTTTGACACAACTGTGTAGACATAATACAACAGTGCTTCATTAGGAGAAGATGAATCATTTGAACTTTTTAAGTGATGTTCTTGGAAACAGATTCATCTCAGCTAGCATCCATCCAGAATGGATCCATTAAAGACTCTGCCTTCAAATGGCATGACTTTAAGTGTTTGTCCAGCCCCAGATATCTCATTAACACATCTGCAAAGTTTGGTTTCTATTGTCCTTTGATCAGGACAATTTTTGTAAGTGTTTCTCCATGGAGTCTGAATATAAGCCAAGTAGCAAACACTAAGCATGTGTGACTGCAATGTGTCTTGCCATTCAGATGATGCTCCTTCAGACAGAAAGGCGAAGACGAAGATAGGGAATGTGTCCCAGATGACAAATATTGGCAGAAACATTACAACTTGGACAAAGAGAATTGTCTTTTTGTTTTCTACCCATGCAGTGATTATAAAGGCCATGGGTACAACACTAAGCCTTGATCTTACAAAAACTTCTGAACATGAGTAATTGAATACACAGATGCATTCTAATTAAGTACAGGTTGTCCCATGATTACCTACAGCTCTCAGCTGAAATCAGTCTCTGATGCTGGCTGTTTAGGTGCACAGTTTGGCTTACATCAGCTCACCATCTACACAGACAAGAGACACAAGCAGACTGGGAACAAGAAACACGATGCTGCATCAGATGATACAAAAAGATCAGTGTTCAAGCAATGAGAATTCTCACACGTATGGACTGCTGGGAAGTTATTTCCAGGAGGACACATATGCGCTAGCAAAAAATAAGATATCCTGCCATACAGACTCCATCTGCCGTGTGGCGTGGAACACACACGTGAGTCCATCTGACCCAATGACTGGAGATGCTTCAAAGACCCAATAAGGAAGGCTGGTGCCTGGGGACATATCTGTCCCCTTTGTCTACACTGACCTCTGTACACACAGCCCTGGGGTGAAGATTTGGTGGTTTAAGGAATACATAGACACAGAAACTCTCAGATCCTTTGCAAAACTCTCCTAGCATCTAAAGCCTGAATTCAGCCTAAAACCATTGTGGTTTGCAGAAAGAAGTCAGGCTTCTGAGCTCTTTCTCAGTGGGCAGGCATTAAGTGTATGTATATGTGGGGAGGAATGATTCAAACAGTCCCCACTGCAAAATGAGTCACCAGCAAGGCTTGGTTTCTCTCCTAATTTCGAGGTAAATTTGCATTAGTAGAGGCAAAGATCAGGGGTTTAAGGACAAATGGGTTAATTTGTAGGTTGTTCCAAACTCCCCCAGTGCAGTGAGGATGCTTTATTGCTACCATGGGTGATGTAATTGGGTAGGAGGAAGACAAATCCAAGGATTATTATGATAGCTTGGCATTACTATGGCCATTTTCAAATCCCTTCTTGACTATAGATGAGTTGTGAGCCCTGTGAAACTCACTTAGTCTCACAGTCTCAGAGGTACTCATCATCCAGCTCCTGCAGAAGACAACAGGAACTGTGTGTGGGGATGTATCTGTCTCTTCATTAAAGACTTGGATGTCTTTGTTGAGTGGAGTTTCAGACTTTGGAAGACACCTTTTAAAATGAATGAGCAACTTTTATGTGAATTGCAGAACTCAGGTGCAAGAAAAAGGAACAATGTGGCCAAGCCTTAGCAGAAATGGCACTTTGAGAGTCTTGAAATGAAATGTTTTGATAGTTTTTCACTGATTGTTTTGACTCATGTGAGACCTCTCCACAAAACTTTTCCATTCATGAGTTACCAAAGCTGCCAAAAAAAAATTCTGAATCATAAAAAACCCATGTAAGGGAAAGCAATTTTTTTTGCATTTTACACATCTTCATATGAGCAGTTGTTGACAACTCTCTGCTGAACATCCCTCAACAGAGAGAGGAAAACAAAAGGTGGGTTCCATATGAGAAGGAAGCTTCAAGAGTTTTATCATTTCAATCAGCTTCTTTCTGTTCATGATTTTATTTAGCCAAGTCTGAAGGCAGAATTGATGTGTAGGATAAGACAGAATTATGGGGAGTGTTTTTATCTCTATATTTAATGATGTGCTATCAGAGTCAGTAGCTCCTGCCTAGCTGATGTTTAGTGAAAAGGAATTAGGATATTGATCCAGTTTTCAGCACACAAATGGCATTACCTCTGAATTACAGACATCACAGCTGGTCTATCTGCAAGGGGCCCAATATAGAGAGTTGGTGTTAAGTGACTGTGGAAACTGATTTGTTACTGACACAGCTGGGTTAGAGGAATACTGAAGTGTGTCCATCTTCAGTGAGGATCTCAATAAGGTGAGCAGAGTGATTTGAAAGACCTAAAGAACATATTCCAAGCACAGTTATGGACTCAAATATGTATCAGACTTTGCAGACAGAGAGAATAGCACTTGTCTGATTAGTGCAGTATTCCCTTAGCTGTAGGAAACTTCAAATCCTAAACTCAAGCCCATTTCATAAATGCATTCTATGGTAATAATAAGATTTCTCACCTCACAAATACCATCATCCGTTAATCCTCACACTTGTAAATATTAGCTCTTTTCTTCCAGTTGAATGTAAGCTTTATAAGGAAGAAAAGCAAATTCGTATCCACATGGCACCCAGCAAGTATCATGGCATGAATTATTAAAAGCCAACATTCAAAACCTCTCCTTTCTGGGAACAAAATATTGCTAAGATGGATATTCCTCATAAAGCTCATTTTGAAGTGAAAGAGCTACTTATACCCATTTTGGCACTTATCTATCTGCCCGTTCATTATCCATCTGTTTACTACTCTTTCAGCTTTTTGAACTCAAGGTTAAATTCTAACCTTACTAGAGATAATAGTGTTTAGCCAACAGCATCAATAGGATTAGAATGCCATCCTTAGTGATTTTCCTGCGAGTTTACAGAGCTTCCCAGAGGTCAGCACTTGGTAATAGCTCAGAGAATTCATAGATTCTGGGAATTAGCATTCCAAATTGTAAGCAGTAGGATGGGCAAGCTGTTTCATTTGCCTTCACTTTTGGGATAAATTCTGCTAGGAGGTGGCTCTTGATGGCTTTGCAGGCCAGTCACACAGAACATATGGTTTTAGTGTAAGCTACATGAGAAATCTTTCTTTGCCATGTCACTCAGGTCAGGACGAAGAGGAAGGGATAGGTGTATTTTAGGTGGTTGCAGCAATCTAGGTGTATGCTGTCTGCTGTTGACTGCAACCTGAAAAAAATAGGGAATGTTTGGCTTCTTTGGTTGACTTTTAATCAAAGAAAGAATAATGAATAAGGATTTAATTATAAGGCCATTGAAATAAATGCTGTAGTTCACCTTCACTTTTGGACTTTAGATAAACTTCAGTTATCTTTCATCCACACACACATCTGATGAATCTTCCTCCAGTCCAGGGCTACTGTCTCAGTGGTCATGATAATGTTTAGTAGACAGTTGGACTTGATGATCTTGTTTCCAATCTTAATAATGATTCTATATTCCTATGCAGCATGTATGCTCAAAAAATAGCACACCTGAGTCAGCAATGAACTGGAGTCCTTTTTGCCTTGAGTTGACTCATGAAAAGTATCATAAGGAGATGTGTCATACCTGTGCCTATGTAAACCTGTATGTCTATGACTGAAGACCAAATTGCTTTCTTCTGCATTGCAAGTGTTATTTGTCAGGAAAAAAACAGGCAAGAAGGTCTGGCAGCTACACATGCAGGTTTTCCTTGGAGATGAATGAAGATGAGTCATTGTCTGGCTTGTAGCAAGCAAACACACACCACTTTGTCCTTTGGATTGGTGACAAAATGGCAATTTAGCTGAGCCAAGAATGACATATTCATATTCCAAGTGGCAGAAAACCACTGTTGGTCATAATGCTAGGTTTTGGTATCTCCAAAAATACCCCTGTACACTCATGCATACACATGTTCTGAGGACAGGTCTTACCCAAAGTTGTTGGGGAGAACCCGAACAAAATTTACAGCCAGGGTGTTTATTTCATCTAGAAAAGGAAACCCACTTCCACATCCACCTCTTCCCAAATCAGCCCTCCATCATCACATGCTGCTGTCCTACTTTCTGTGATCTTCTGCCATCCTCACTGCTCCCCCACATCAGGACCCCTGCTATCTACTAACTCTCCTCATCTCAACCTTTTAGTCTTATTTCCCCTAAAAACGAAAGCCTTGGAAGGACTGGTGTCTCCACACAACACAGATTAGTGTCTCTAGTCCCACAGGCACTGAATGGTGACAGCAGCTCAATTATACCTGGATTCAGAGCTCTTTGAAGAGATCTGGGATCCTCCATTCTCTCACTGACCCCGTCTTCGAAGTCCCATGGGACTGAAAGTCAGATTAACAGAATGAAAACAAACCTCAGCCAAAGAAAATTAAACAAACAGCTGCCAGCCTTTATAATTTAGCAAAGCTCACCTCCACCTCAGTATCTTCTTCTCCACAGAGAGATCTGAGTGGGGATTTTTTTTTTTTCTTTTTTTTATTTATTATTTTATTTCATTTGCATGGAGTCTGTAACTTGCTTGTAACTGTAGCTGTCTCTTTTTACATTCTTCTCTGTGGGTAAAGAATACCTGGGGGGGGGGGTGGGGTTTACATCTCTTGCAGGTTTTTATGGCCAGGATTCCAGCAAATACTTTTTATTCCCCAAATGCTGTTCCCTCTCTACTTCTCTGTAAGGACTCCTCATGTTGTGTCTTGAGGCATACAGGAAAGCAAGGAAGCCTACTGAGAGGAAGAAAGTCACGTTCTAGTTCACCTCCAAAGGCAGTATTTCAGCAATTAGAAACTGATTCTATTGCTTACTTGAAATGAAAATGGTATTGAGATTTTCATACAAATGTTTAGCCAAGAAGGCTGTTTCAGCACTTTACACCCAGCTCCAATATCTGTAACTTGCCCATAATATCATTGTTACACAACTAGAACAGCACTGCAGACTATTAATTAATCTCTTGCAATGGCAACCTCTAGATCAAGTGTGATCGATATCATTGAAAACCACACAAGGTAGATTTTGGTCAAAAGGCCTCCAGGATGTATAGCAACAAACCCTTGGGAGTAGCCTGGGAAGTTTCTGAATCCGATGCTTTTGGGTTTCTGTGATTTTTCCCTTCTGTGAATCAATCTTCTGCCTCAGGGACATTATCATTACAGACTGGCTGGCCCTTGGGTTGTGAATCTGTGTTTCAGGGTTTGTTGTACAAGCACTGCAAAATCAAGGCTACACTCTGGCAAGCTAAAAGATATGATATTGCAACTATTAATTAGGCTTAAAAAAAAAAAAAAGAAAAAAGTGGTCATTCCATGCACGTGGATTCAGCCAATTCCTCCTCTCAGTGTACTTGGGAAGATGAGTTGGTTGGTGGGAGTGCGGGGGTGGGAGTCCAAGGGTAGGAGAAGTTTAATCATCTTTTCCCAAATTTGTTTTCACTAGCCAGAGGATTTTGTAGATAGGAGATGATAAATCCCTAGCAACACAAGCCCCTGACAGATGGTGTTAAATGGTTTTGAGAATATTTCAAAATCTGCCCTACTTTTTATTCCCCAAATGTTGTTCCCTCTCTGCTATTTTTTTTATACAGAATTTTCCTACACTGTCTCCCACATTCTCATTTATGTTATAATTTATGCTTCCTTATGCTCCAAACCAGAATCCAAATCACCAATTTAAAAGGAGAAACAACCTGCTGAATTTTAAAGCCAGTTCTTTTTCTCCCATTGGGCTGGGCATCCAATCTGAGAGGAAGGAGGGCTTCTGATCAGGTTGATCTTAATTTACTTTCCATTCTCCAGAAAGGATTGTCTGGGTATGACACGTGTAAATAGAGAGCTCGCAGCCAGACCCATTCTGCAGAGAAACCAGCCAATAATTATTTCACATGAACTTTGGTGAGTAAAGGCTTTGTCTTTCTGATTTACCAGGGCAAGCATCCTCTGTATAACTCCATGAAGCACTGTAGGACAAGGAGTGCTCCTCAGTGTTGTGCAAGGAAAGAGAGTTTAAGAGTGTGGGAGAAATCATCTTTTACAGCTTGCTTTAAAAAGAGGCATGCAAAACATCTGGATTTGCCCTCCGAGAGGGACTTAATGGGTTCTAGCTTCTTTTCAGATCCAGATGCCACCTCCTTCTTGCAGACAGGGACCAAAGTTCAAACTCTGAAACAACTGATGCATTGACAGAAACCAGAGCAAATCAAAACAAACAAACAAACAAAAAATAAACAAAACAAAATAAAGGATCCATGTCTTTGTGTTGGGGTGGTATGAAACATTAAGTCATGACATGTCTTTTTTCCACAGAAGGCTAGACGTTATCACTTTCTACAACTACCTGAAAGGAGGCTGGAGTGAGGTGGGACTTGGTCTCTTCTCCCAGGTATCAAGCAATAAGACAAGAGGAAATGGCCTCAGATTGCACCAGAGCACATTTAGGCAGGACATTAGGAAAAACTTCTTCACTGAAAGGGTTGTCAAGGCCTGGCCCAGGCTGCCCAGGGAGGTGGTGGAGTCCCCATCCCTAGAGGTATTTAAAAGACATGTAGATAAAGTATTGAGGGACATGGTTTAGTGGTGGGATTGGGAATGTTAGGTGAATGGCTGGACTCATAACCTTAAAGGTCTTTTCCAAACAAAACGATTCTGTGATTCTGTGATCAGTGCTTGTTAGTGATCTCATCCTAAAGCAAAGGAAGACCAGAGACTCTGGTCACATGCTGATGTTGCATGTATATTACCTACTCATTGAATGATTCTGAGAGCCAGCACAATGCCCTAGCCTGACAGAAAATGAACCTTCCCCTCCACTCTTCTTTCCAAGAAAGAGATAATGGACTATTGTCCATTGGTCCAGCAAGGTAAGCAGGACCAGAGCAGTCTGATGAGCAACAGCACTCATACAAAGGAGAGGCAGTGCAAGAGGAGAGAAGGACGGGAAAGAGAAAATGAGACAAAAGAGTGTGAAAGATCCTCCCTTTTCATGGCAGCTCAGATGTTCCTGTAATCACACCCCAAATGTGACCGTGAAATGCATTTCTTTGTTACTGCTTTTACTTTGTTGCTTACACTGCTAAGTCTGGAAAGAAACAGTTTGCTGCAATGGGGACCTTGCATTTTTAAGACCTGCCTTTCCCCATCTGGGTCTGGAAGCAGCTAAGTTTGCTGGTACTTTTGGTGAATTTCAGCTTTTAAGGATGTCAAGACATCCTTAGGTCTAAAGTAACTGCCCTTAGGGACAAGAACTCTGAATATTTATGGATCCATGAAGAGAAATTGTTAAAGAGCTCACAGCTGACAGCATTTTAATAGGATTCCTGAACTAGATCCCTGCCTGTTTCCCAGAAAATGACTGGGAATGCTTGATAATAGGCAGAAATAAACACAGCAACTTGTTTTCTATGTATGGATGATTATTATTTAATAGATAATTAAAAGTTGCCCCCAGTGACCTTTTCCTAGTCAGACCACCCCTTGACCCAGACAGAGATGTAGTTATGGCTCACTGGAGATATCTGCCCAGGCACAGACAGTCAGGGGTGGCAGTCTTAAGAGCACACCTTGTGCTTTGAAGGCTCTTTACTTCATCTGAAGAGCTGAAAAAGTCTGTCTGAATACATCCCACACCTTGCAGGAGACTCCCAGCTCATCCTGCCAGGCTGCTGGCTGCCTGTGTATATGCTCCTGCCCGACTCCTTTGTGTCCATCTACCTTCCATGCTGCAAACCCACCCAGTCCTCAAAATCTGACTGCAAGTACCAATCCCCAAAGACTTTCTGCTGCCAACGGTGAAGGTTTACATACTTGTGTGGCCTGGCAGCTGTGCCCCCAATATCTTCCTCTACACAGCAGTCACCTCCATGGGCTTCCCAGGTTTGTTTTGCATACGTGGGTACCAGAGCAGCCTCCTGTAGGTAGAATGGCCATGGAGAGCAAAGGCAGCTCAGTATGCATGGAGATGATATGTAGTTACTCAGGGAAGGAGAGAAATTAAGGTGACCACTGTCTTACAGTGATCATTATATTCAAGGGCCACAAGAACTCCACAAGGAATGAAGGTTCGTGGACGATGCGATAGAAAATTATTTGCCCTGATTTTGATGTGTAGGATGTTGTAAGGGATATGAAATAAAGAAAGAGATCATGCTCAAGAGCAGGAACATAAAAAACCCCACTGTGTTGTAATGCAATATTAGAGTCAGTGAAAGTCTTTTCTGTAGTTCCCAAATCCTTGCCTGGAACATCACTTGCAGAAAGCAGCAGCTTCCAAGTTTCCGAGTGCCAAATATATCAGGGGTTTTTCCCTCTGAGAGGAATGATCTTCTCTTCACCACTGCCCAATTTTCTATGAGGAACAGAGATAAAACACACTCAACAAATAAACAAACAAACAAAAGTCTGAGGAGAGTTACATTTGTCCCTTTTGAAATTCACCTATCCTTTGAAATCAGGAAAATTAACAGAGACCAAAAAACCATAACAGAAAATTAAATAACGGAAGGTCCTGGAGGAAGAAAGAAATATTTCTTGAACCCTAATTCTGAGTTGTTTTTTTAATATGGAAGATTCATTTGTACTCCAGCCCCTCTGATGTTATTTTAGAGAACATTGGCTCTCACTGAGTTGTTCTTGCTTTAAATAAGCTACAAACCAAAACACTTACCCTTCAGAATTATTTTTAAACAAAACCAATATCCCCCAGGTTTGTGCTTGCCTCCAAGACAAATTTTTAAATGGAGTTAGGACAAGCTCCATTGAAGGTGCTGACAATAGGTGATGCAAATATAACCCTGTGAAGCTTTACTATTACTCTGGCCTTGCAACCATCCTCCTGTAGTGAGATAACGCTGCTACCAGCCAAACTCAAGCCTGTGATACAGCACATGGACTGTCAATGACTTCTGCTTACCAAAGAATAGGTATTAATGGGCTTACCAAATAATTACCAAGTAATGGGGTCTCAGCAAGTTTGAACATATAGTCCACACCAGCCCAGCTTGAGTCACCGGGTGTTTGAACAGAACTGAGTTTCCCATTTCTGGCAAGGAAGAAGACATCCCATTTTAGAGTATTGTATTCTGAATGGAAAACTGCAGTGTAAGTCACAGCAGAAGTGGAGTCATTGGTATGTTTTGTCTGGCTATGAAAGGATGGTTCCTACCCATTCCAACAGAGCAGTCTTCAGCTGGATTAAAGAGGGAACTGGATACTTTTATGGAAGGATTATTTCTGAGGTATACTTTTCTGCTGTACTTTCCTACTACTATTTCTAAGGCCCTACATGTCCTAGACAGCTTCATGTCCTGGTGCAGAACCAGGCATCACTGCAGAGATGCCTCAGCCTTCCCACTGCTCTATGGAAGTTAATCTGTTCCTGTGTAGGGCTCAATGGCTTGAGGCTAAATAAGCCCTGGTGATAATTTTGCACATAAACTCAAATAAGTAATTACGGAAGGAGGATATAGAAAAGATCTCTTAGGTGACCTTCCCACTGCATGAAATCGGTGTCAGTGTAAAGATCTCTGGGACGCCACAACAAAGTAATTTCATCTCTTCCTTGCTGTTTCTGCAGAGATGCCTGTTGCAGCTACACCCCACTTAACCCAGGTGCCCCACTGGGTTAGGCATTGCTGTCTTAGGCTCTCTCATCTCTAGGACCAGCTGCCAGGTACACGATAGAGATGATTTTAATGTGGTGGCAAAAGGGCAGGTGAAGCCAAAGAATGCCATTGCCCTACTAGACAGCTGTGTTTCTGAGAAAGCAAACTGCAAGGATGTGCAGTATAGATAGGAGGTAGAACAAAAAAAAAAACCCTGTTTACAAGAGCTTGGTGAGTCACATCATCTCAATAGCTCAGAGATAGACATAGCAGAGCACTTATGCAAATGCCAGACATCATGTTTGAACAAAAGGTTACTCAGTAACATAACTTGAAGCTTTTACTGCTAATGAAGCATTAACTTCCATCTCAATAAGGGACTGTGAGGAGTTTAGGACTTTTTATAGCTCAGCTCACGATTGACTGAGTGATATGAAGGTAAAAATATCCTGTATCTTCCTCATCTGAGACAGAAGATTTAGTTTTGGTTTTGGGTTTGTTTGGTTTGTTGTTTCTTTTTTACCTGGAATTTCTAATTGACAGGGGGAAAAAATAATTCTTGATTTTTGTTTGTTTCTTTTCATTATGGAATGAGGCAGTTAGAGAACAGTGACATCATGAGATGCAGTTTGTACTGAGCAAAAATGCTACCTAGCCTGTCTTACATCACTGAAGAAGTTAGGACATCGGCAGTTTAGGACATTTAGGTGTGCTTTTTTGCACAGATAAGAATTTGGTTTTCTAAATGGCACACTGAAATTGTGGGATGGGATGGGATGGGATGGGATGGAATAGAATGAGTACTGGTTTTGGAGCACAAGTTTGTAATAGAGTCATCCTTGTCTGGTCTAAATCTGTGATGAAGTTCAGAAGGTGGTAGGATGGCACAGTATTCCCATTCCCATTCCAGTCCCCTCACTTATGTGTATACTTCTGCTCCTGTAAACACCTAAGTTATATCTATACTTGCAGGTAAAATGGGATCTGTCTTCTGATCATCTATGCTTTCTATTCATTAGCACATTTCACACGGTTTCAGCTTCTCAGGGAAGATGCCCAGGGCCATAAACTCCTGGGACACAATTTGGATGAGGCATGTGTTAGGATAAAAGAGTATAGTCCAGTGGACAGGAACTGTTCTGTGCTGCCTCCCCACAGATAATGATTCCCAAATGATTTTTTTTGCTATTATAGACCCAACCCAGAAAAAAAAAATAAAATGGTGGCACTAGAAAAATTCCATCACAAAAGAAGGAGCTGGTCTTTCATTTTGGGCAACACCTCCTCCAGGCTGTAAAAATTTATCTTAGGTCAAGTAATAGGAACAGCAAAGACCCATGCCATAAAACACCAGGAAAGCAACATACGCTATGGCCATGTCTAGTGAAAGAAAGTTCTAAACTTTGCAGTGGTTTCTTAGCAGATCTTCAGTCTTGCAGAAGTTTCCTAAATGAAGAAGTTTTTAACTTCTTTTGGAGGAGGAGAGAAATTTAATTCTGTTGCTGAGACAGAAATACTCATTTAGATAGAGATGGTTTAGAACAGAAATCTCTCCATGATTTAAAGGTCACTCTCACACTCATCATGTTAGAAAACTTGCATAGGTGAAAGGGAAACTACCCACATTACAGTAATGGTTTCCAGGTCCTTTTGAAATTGCACAGAAACTGTCAAGAGTTTCTGCACGAGGTCAAGTAAGCGAGGCAAAGAAGCAGCCGCATTACACATTTTAAATGGCAAAAACCCAACGAGGGTCAGCAGTTCAGCTTTTTTCTTTTAGGTAAGTACGAAAGACACCTCATTTGAGCTACCCAGAATCAAATAGGTTAGTGCAGGGACATTATATCACCTGCTCCTAGTAATGGGACCAAGGTGGGATAGTATGGAAACCAGAGCGAGGACTGCAAGTTTAGGGAAGGTCTGGGGTAAAAGAAGCTGACAGAATGTTCTTCAGGGATATGAAGTGTGGAAGTTATTTCCATCTTTGTTCACAGACAAGTGGCCCCAAATTTTGAATCTGTAAGAAAGAATGGGCCAGTTTCTCAGCATTAGGAGTGTTTGCTCAGCTTTTTAGCTAATTTTTTTATCTAGATGTGAGTCTTTGTCTCAAGGAACAGGGCGAGACCCTGACTGCCACACTTGGGTTGGCATCAGTGCATCTACAAGACACCATTCCAACTCTCACAGAAGTCTCCAGGCTTTGGAAGTGACCAATTCCCCTCTCAAACTAAAGAGAGATTGAGTGACTACACACACACAGATGCCTGGGTTAGATGCGTAAGACATCCAAAGTTAGATGGGTCTCAGCCCTGGAAGCTAATATGTTGCAAGTGGAAGCACTTTTGCTATTCCCAGCCAGGGAAACTAAGCAGGAATGTTGAGGTGACAGTGCAGTGAGTTCTGGGTCAGAAATGGTGTTTCTACAATGCAGTGACAAAAATAGTAATCTGAACAGGAGATGAGTGCCACAAAGCCTTGCATAAAGAGTCATCTTTAGAGCCTCAATAAGATTAAGGGCCTAAAAGCTTCTCTCATGAATCAGGCCAGGTCCATGAGGCCTGTGTTCTGTTGTGTTTTTTTCCCTGAGGTGAGTTACTGTGATCCTCTTCAAATCCATGAGAAGCCAAGCGTTTTCTTTGGTAGCCCATGTGGAGGCATTCAACTCTGGCTGTTCTTTAACAGTGATAATGACAGTCACTTAAGGGAAATCTTTAGCAATTGATAATGAGCACAGATGGTCTTTATCTTAGGTAATCTCAGGTAATAGATGAAAATTGTAAATATACAAACAGAGAAAGACCTAAGATGGTAATTTCTCAGACTCCCGTTGCCTGAAGCTCACAGTTTTGGTCTGAGCAATGACAGTTTGGATGAAAAATTAGACTTCCTTTGGATTTTCTATATTTCATTAAAAAGCTTTAAACTATAGGTGAAGAGTCTGCAGAGATCCTCTTTCACACCAATTCTGTGCCAAGGCAAAACCTTTAAATATAATGGAGCTACTCCTAATTACTGATGAGAAGTTGAGTGATTTTGCTCACTGCAACTTTTGGCCATGTTGTGCTAGGTGTTGAGAGGTGCCTATTTCTCTAGATATGACCCACGTCTTGATGAGTTATAAAAGTTATAATAAATATCAACTCTTTATTATTAGTTAGAGCCAGGCTGTGTAATAGCCACCTAGTGAAATTCTGTCTATGGTGTCCATTGAGTAGTCTTCCATGTTTTCTTCTCCAGGCTGTTCCGGTGGAAAAAGAGAGATGGATGTAGGCACAGGGAAAGAAAAACAAGCATTTTTGTTATTCTATTAGAGACACAGCTATATCAAAGTTTGCACTCAAATTATGAGCTAATTATTTCAGAATCTAATTTCTGGCCACCAAAAGCAAGTGCTAAGTACCTGAGCACCTGGCACTGAGTACCTGGAGTGGCAGCCAGGAGGACAATAAACCTGGAAGTAAGCAAGCCTTGAAAGTCAGCCTTGAGGTTGTTACATCCCAGACACCTCAACAACTTCTTTTTGAAGAGCCTGCATGGGAGGAGAGGCGAAGGGTCCAATCTGCTCTTCAGACAGATGCACAAGCTGAGAAGCATAAAAATAACACTGAAAGTGTCTCTCTCCGTAAGCAGTGCCACTTGTAGAGGGCAAACAGCAGTGCTGCTTCCTGAGCAAAGCAGAGTGCCAGGTGTGAGCTTGTGACTTATAAATTAATAAAATTATTCTCATCAAGCTGATCTTATGAACTGTTTTTAAACCTTCTGTCATTTTATTGGAAAGAACTGTTAAGAAGTGGCCAGAAGCAAGCACAGTGGCCATGTGGCTGCTACCTTATTCCAGTCTAGTGGTTCTGATCAGGACACATCATAAGAAATGACTAGTTTGAGTCATGGCTTGGGAGAATTTGTGATCTGTGAGGTCTGGTAGGAACTGGGAGATCTCCATCACTCAAGCTTTAGCTTTAGATGAGCTCTCAAAAGATCACAAGACTGGTAGAGGTGAATCACCAAGGTATTTTACAATGTATTTTGGCAGGGAATCTCTTTTCTGTACAACCTTGACTTGTTCAAGCTTCATGATAGTACCAAAGTACCCTTCCTCTCTATCCTGCAGAGCTAAAGATGTCCCCTGGGAGAAGAGTTCAACACCAGATGCCAAAAAGTGCTGACATGATCTTTGACCACTTGCCAGTCTAATTCAAATTTTGGGCTGAGCTCTGTCATGTTTATATTGGAGATGCAGTAAACAGAGGTTGGAAAGCAGGAATTTTCCACTGTGATGATTCTTCAGGGTGCATGATGGTGGCCTATCCATCTGTGGATGCTCTTAGGTGATATTGGTCAAAGATCTAGTCAAACTTTGTGCAAAACTATTGGTGTGGATGTGAAATCCTTCTCAGTGAGCAATGCTCTGTTCATGCTTAATCAGGAACTTTAATATATCCTCCTTGCTACATCTGCTTGTTGTGAGTGATCACAATGCACAGTAGTAAAGGACTCACTTTGTCACATGACCTGCAGCACCTTTAGCAAGTGTTACCCAGAAGGGCACATTTCACATTGCTAATTTTGAAAGGCATTGCAAACTGAGAGCTAACACCTCCCAGCAGCGGGGGAATTGTCATGCACAGAAGTCCCTCCTTACCTCTAAATCACCCTGCTGAGGTGCAAGGATCCAATCACAAATCCTGTTAGCTCAGGAGAAATCAATGCCTCACTTATACCTTCAAGTTATACACAGCCATGCAGACACACACCTTAAAATTATTCATGTGTACATATAGTTATGTGTCCATCTAATTACACAGATATGTGCATGAATTTGTGTCACAAAGGCTCATTAAATCACCTGCATTTTAAACTTGTAGAAACATAATATATATGTGCATGATATATTCATTCTATACATATAAATATACGTGACTTATAGGCAATCTTGTAGAAATTTAGGTTTGATTCTTCCCTTTCATCTTTTAATGCTGTTGATTTCCTCTGAATTTACTTTTTTTTGGAGAGATTTTTTGTTGCACTTGCCCAGATTTTAGGCTTGTATTCTGATGGAGCAGGAAAGTTTGCCAACCCAACTACCTTCCCTCTGGAAGCACCAGGGGATGGAAACGATTGATTGATGGGTAAAACAAGAATGGATTTTGACACTAAGGGAGTCTTCACTGGGTCTTGGCTTAGCATGCCACTTCTGAACTAGCCCAATTAAAGAGCCCGATTAAAGACCTTGTTAGCACAAATGACACTGTATTGAGTTGATATCTGAAAAGAAGCATCTCTGAAGTTGAATTCGATAGGGAAGGAAATTCTCTCCTGATGTACTTGTCTCCTCCAAAAGTTGTACAGTACAGAGACTTTTCTAAAAGAATTGCTAATAGGATTTGTTACCTTTAGAAAGTTTATCTGTTATATAAATGAGAACAGTTACTACTTTCTAGTGCTCCTCAAGGTGAGGTTGACACAAGAGGGTTTTGAAAACTTAACTATAGCTGTGGCTTATCTACCTAATGTCACTTTGTCAGAAAACACGCCAAAGAATTCTGTGCTCGTTGAAATCTTCTATTGACACAAGCTTCTATTGACACAAGCTTCTCTCTCAAGAGACTCTTCTGACACAATGTCCACAGGAGCTGCATTATAGTGGCATTAAGGTCTAGAACTCTTCTGAAATACATTTCAAAAATCACAGCTTCACCACCTGAGTTAGCTAAGCCATTAGTCACCATGCAGGATTCATTTTGACTCAGACAGGTTGAACTGGATGAACTGCTGGGCTTCAGCATGACCTCAGACAGAGCTTGAAGCTATGGAAGGTCTCTGAGTGCACCAGCCTGTAGAGGTGGGTGTGCCAGTCCAGTGTTTTGCCCACAATGTAAAGAGGCATATCCATAAAGGCCTTTACCCAGCTATTTAATGTACCAATCACAATGAGACTACCACAGAAGAAGCACTAAGGCCAGTGGTTACATGCCTATATTAGACCCGGGGTAGTCCAAGGTCTTCCAGATTTTTTTGATACTGTTGCCCAAGCTAGGAGATTATCACAGCTCCCTTCTCACACTTATAGGACTTGTATTACATCCCAATCTTTGCAATATTTGCCACAAAGAGCCTTGGAGAACTCATCAGAAGAGCAGCAGGAACCTCAAGGTTTGGTCCACTTCCACGTCTTCTTTGCAATACTGAGCAAAGTGTCTTGCCTTGTGCCCAGATACAAGCTAAACCAAAATGTATTCCTGATGGATATTTGCCTAAACTAAAAGCTGTAGTGGCAAATCCCACTCCCTCCCAGTCTGTTCCAGTGCTTGCTGGTAGAGTGTTTTTCATAACATGTCAGCTAGTTCGTGCTTGCCATAATTAAGGTAGTGGTTTCTTGTCCTCAGCCTATTCCCTCCTTTTTTGAAAGTCACCTACTGTGGCTCCTACCAGATACTACTACTGTTCTGTCTGGGCTCCTGGAAGCCCCTTCAGTGCAGGGACTAATACTTCTGGATCTTCTAAAACCAATATATCTCACTGTTGTGATGACCCTCTGGCTGCTGTGCACCACTTCTTTCTTTTCCACCCAGCAATTCCAGTACATCACTATCCTTATCCATCAACTTTCTTTTTTTTTTCTTTTTTTTGGTCTCACTCTCACTAAAACCCTAGGAAAACATGTTCTGCTAATTGCTTGTTGATTATTTACTTTCTGTTTTATACCAGAGCAGTGACATCCTCTCCCTGTTTCTGAACGTGTTGGGTCATATGTTCAACCTGTTTCCATGTGCTGGTGGTTTGTATAATCCTTAAAGCTGGAAGCAAGTAGTAACCAGAGTAACTGTAGTAACTACACTACCCTGATGCAGCAGAGAAATGTCTCTGAACAATCCTCTGTAGAAACAAAAATAATAAAGGGGATAACAATTGCAAGTGGTCTTTTCAGATAGTGATCTTGAATAGCTTCTTTTTTAAAAAGGAGTTAAAATACAATGCAAAGGTTTGGAAGATAAATAAGACTGAGTTCATCACCCAGATGCTTCAAGTTCAAGGACAGAGAAACTAACAGGAAGGTCTGTCTGTGGGCTCAGTGAAAATAAAACCAATCACCATTCATATTAGCATTATTTGATACTTTCTTTATACTTCATGGTGATTCTTTATTATGGTGAATTTTTTTACTGTCCTATGGTTTATTCATTTAGCACTGATACTGCTCGGTGTAGTAGAAAATGAATATATAAAGTCAGGAAACTCTTCACATCAAGCAATATGTAAAAAGCAGAGAAAGAGAAAAAAAAAGAAAAGAAATTCAAAAGACTAGACCCCCTGGAGATGTTAAATGCAGACTTTATTTTACAAAGAGTTATTATGCAGCCTAAGTGAATATGGCATTTCCTACAATTCAAAAGATGCCAGAAATACTTATGCTGGTATCCCAAAACACTTTCTCCACCACTATAAAACACTTTCTTTTCAGGGATGCCAATTTACTATGGCTGAACCTCTTGACTTCAAAGGTGGAAAAGTGTTCAATGAGAGACAGATCTCCAGTATTTAACACTGAAAAGGGAAAAATAAACTGACCATTCTAGTAAATCCAGAAAACCTTCACATTTCATCTTCAGCTCATCTAAGGCTGGAAGTTATTAGTCCTAACATGTGTCGTTATGTCGACTGAGGTTGCCTGAGGTCTTTTGGCACTCAGATAATTAGTTATCTGCTATTTCCAGCTATTTATAGACACTGTAAATGCCTGTTCTATTGGATATGTGTGCTCTTTAAATGATGCACGACTAGCTGCTTCAGTTATTTAGCGTTTTATGTCTTTACATCATAGTAAGATCGCTGTCTCCCATGTCACACATAGCCAGTGAGGGATAAGAGGCTGAAGCAGATCAAGATTAACCCATGAAAAGACAGATTTTCCAGGGATATGGCTGCTGGGTTTGTGGTGTCATCTGATGGCAAACATTGTCAGTGGTGTGAGAAGGAATCTCATCTTTTCTCTGGGTTTCCCAGCAACATTCCAAAAACAAAGGGCATCACCCCAGAAAGGATTTTCAAGGTGCTATGCCAAGGCTTAGCAGTGCTTTTTTGTTGAAGGGATAAATTCATTGGAGAGATATGAAAGGATGCTGCCAAGAGAAGAGCCAGCATCACTGTCATCTTTGATTTACACTGCCCATGCTAGACTTGATAATTTCTTTGAAACTACATCTTATCTTACTAGTAAATAAAATGGGCCAGGGAGTATTTCTGCCCCTCAGGAAAATGGCACAGCACTTACACTCCCTTCTTCTGCATCCCAGATAGGTTTGCCTCTCTGTGCTGTATCTGCACTGTTCTTGGCATCCATCATGTAAGACTTGGCACAGGACCGAGACAGTTCTAGAGCATCCACTTAGTCTGGCCTAAGTAATCTCCTGGCCCCTTGTAGTTTACTAGCAAAGACATAGCCTGACAGATGCAGCACTGAGAATGCAATGCATGTTGAGGCACAACCTTTTCAAACCCTACTCCTAAGACATCCTTGTGTGCTGGTGGCCTCTCTTTTCCCCTTGCATTTTCTGTGCAAACCTTAAGATCCAGCTGTTTCCTTTGTCGTCTGCAGCTACAAAAGGAACAGTTTATTCTCACCAGTGGTGAGAAAATTCTGACATTATCCTCTACAGTAGCAGGATTGTGTATCCTGGACAAAACAAAGAAGAGCTAACTGGCTTTGCTGAGGTCTATTTGAAATAATGGGCCTGGCCACAAAAGTTAAAGAGGGATTTTACAGCATCTGCCTTCATCCCAAACATCGCTGCTGTCTCTGGTCCAGTTCCAATAGGGATGGTTGAGCACCAGGAACATGGAAATATGGATATTAGCATTGCTTTATAATGAGATTTTTCCTTCATAATAATAATTGAAGGATATTCCACAGTGCTTGTCCAAAATATTTTGGGTGAGGTCTGATCTCTCAGGTCCAGGTGAGAAACTGAACTGGTGGGTCCATTCTACCCTGACTTGTTACCCTAATTAAACAAAAATATTGCTGCATATGACCAAATTCTTTTGCATACTATTTGCATGGATGCAAATAACCTGTAGCTGTGTGGAACTGGAACCTATTTACTGTCTCTGAGGTCAGAACTGGGATCAGATCCTCATCAATCCAACCTCATCTATATGATCAGGTGATGAGCAATGGTGTGATACTTTGCAGCTATAAACCAGCAGTGGAAGCCGGCAGCCTGTCATTCTCTGGAGAGGAGAACTGACAGAAGTTGCATTTTAATATCTGATTTTACACTATTTCTCTGTGTTTAATCTGATCAACATGGATCAGGCTGATCATACTAGCAAAAAAAAATGAAACATCCCAGAACAAACATGTTTGTTGAAAAGCAACTGAGCGCTCAGCAGATTATGTAATGTTGCAGTCAGTAACTGCATAGCTTAATTTTATGGTTTCTATGGAAACCATCAAAATGAAAGGTAAAGGAGTTCAGTGTTCTTGGCTCCGAGGAGCAAATCTCTTCGTTGAGATGTGTTTGGGGGAGCAGGGATTTTGTCTGTTTGCCTGGCTTCAGAGCAGAGAAAATCTTTTGCAAGCTGCAGAAGAAAGCTGGTCAGTGAGGAGTCTGTGCCATGCCTGGCCCTGGCCAGGCTGCACAAGTGCCTTGCACACAAAGCCACAGGAATTTTACTTGTGATGCAACCAGCTGAGATCCCAGCCGTGCTCACGTGGGTTCTTGTGGGTTCACGTGGGCAGCTTGTTTTCCGTGGAAACTTTTGCTACTAGAAAAATATCCACTCTCATCTCATTCAGGGGATAAAAAAAAAAAAAAAGTGAAAAAAACAACAAGTCTGGTAAGGGACACTGTAGAAGGAAAGGTTTTTGGTGGTTTCTGGCTATTTCTGTTAGTGTGGGGAAAGACCAGAACCAGTTCTGCTCTTCTCTAGCCCTGCAAATCTAAATGGTTCTAATGCAAAGACTCCTGACCTTGGTGACTTGTGAATCTGATGTGTTATGTCCTCGGATATCATCATTCAGGTCTATGACTATATTTAATGCAAGATGGAGACAGGTTTGTGAATGGGCTTGGGCAGGTCAAACCCATTAGCTCTCCCATAGCTTTGTCTCAAACACAGAGACAGGGAGACTGGCAGATGGACGTAGAGGTTGTAACACACTGACCCAACCCCTCCAGGCTACATGGGCAAGGAGAAGATCCACTTCGTCCCTCCAGAGAGCTACAGAACATGTCCAGAAACTGCCTTATAGCAAAAGCAAAGGTTTTACAGTAGGGACAATGGGCAGGCGTGGTCTTCAGAGCAAGCTTAGACCTGTGTTTAACTGACAGTGTGAATACACCTTCAACAAATCCATTTCTTCATTAATATGATTAATTTTATATAATACAATAGAATATAATATGATATAATATGATACAATATGATATAATAGCTCAGACCCTAACACGTATTTCTTATTGTTCTAGCAATGCTGTTAGGACTGTATCAGTACCAAGAAATACTCCTGTACCAGAAAGCTGATTCAAAATTTGAAAAGCAAAATGAAGGAAGAAATCCACAAACAAGAGTGGAGAGGTTTTGCTAATGAGGGAAGCCACTCATTCTTTCTTTCAAAAGCCAGCTTCTGAGGTTTTTCTCCTAGCTGGTTATCCCACACAGTTGTGCTTTGCCTTGACACAGCTAAATTTCATGGTGGGATCTAGTGGTCTGGGGTAATTTTTTTAGTATTATTGATATCATGAGACTCTCAGATTTCAGGTGGAAAAGATGTATCTGGTTTCAGAGTTGCAAAGCAAAGCTGTAAAACATGTCATGGGTGAAACCAGAGGGCAAATAAAGATGGTCTGAAACTTCTTCCTCCTCTTTAAACTCCAGTCATTATTTTGTCAGTCTCCTGATATTTCTTGGCCTGAGTCAGCATTTTTATTATTTTTTTAAGTTGGCCATTTTGGTTCAACATGCATCATCACTGGTAACAAAACAGCTGAGTTTGAGTTTTGCAGTCAAGCCTTTCCTTCTGTGTCCTTTTAAAAGATAGGGAAATGGAAAAAGGTAGGAAACTCCAAATTAAATGAACAAACCTAAAGATGATCATTGCTCACAGACGTGGTCATGATACCTTGGGGAAGCCAGCTGAGGTTTTTCCTGTGATATTGTTCTGGAGCAGGAAATGCTGGTTCAACAACATCAAAAGTTCTGGAAGTGTGCATTGCTCTGAGGACAGTTTAAAGCTCAGTCACTTACAAAAATGCTTTTATAGTACTCTTAAACTTCTGCAAACCATAGACACGGGTGGAACTGGGAGAAATTTTGGGTCCAGCTGTCCTTGCACCTGCTGAGCTGCTCTGCTGTCCTCTTGATGAGAAGTGACAAACGAGAGAACCCACCTCACTACAACCTGCCTTCAGGTAGCTGTAGAGAGCAGTAAGGTCTCCTCTCAGCCTGTTAAATATCCTGTTAACTCCAGAAAGTGCAGAAACTGAGCTGAAAAGTAAAATTACGGAACAGAATTAGTTCAAACCAGGACAACCATATCCCTCCTCACTGTGCATTCAGTTCATGTCTTGTTCTACCACGTTGTGACCAGCGCTTCAAGCAAGATACCTGTTAAACAAGTTGCAAGGAGCAGCTTAGCCATGACAGTTGCCCATGAACTCTTTCTTAAAGAACCAAAACCATGAGGCAGTGCCACTTATTTTCCCCTAACAGTAGCTGTACACACCAGATCAAGTTACTACATATTTTTCACAGACTGGGAGGAGACGGGCAGGCTGCAACCACAAATCAGCCAGTCAGTGGGAGCTCCCCAAACCATGCTGAGTCCTACATGTCTCAGAACAGTTGGTTTGGAGCCCCTTTCTAAGAGAATGGAGAAGAGCAGTTGTATTGTATTTGTGTTCTTTCTTTAACTGCTGTGAAGCATCCTGCTCCTTTTTAGTCACATGCTCTGATATATTTTTCTTGGAGTGTGGTATGGGAACTAGGTGCCTGAAATTCTTTGGGTATCTGAACTGTGATACACTTACGCTAACTATTTTAAAAGGCTGAGAAAACAAGATTGAAGCATATGTGCAAGTATTTTGATCCTTATTTTGCTACCCACCAGTTTATCCCAGTGTAACTCTGATGGCTGAGAAGTGCAAATGTTTAATTCTGACACCGGTTTTCCTGCTCTAAGACTCAGAGGTGTGCTGTGTTATTTTTTCTCTGAAGACACATCTTGCTGCCTCGTTCAGTGTTATAGCACTCTGCTAAAATATTAAAGATCTAAAATGCATGTAGCTCAAGGTCATATGGTGACATGGTGTCAAAGCTGGGAACTGAAGTGCAGGAGAACTGAGTATCCCTGATCTAAGCACTGGAAAGCAGATTTGGCTTCAGGCACAATAGTCTTTGTGGCTCTCCATGGAGCCTCTGCTTCTTCTCTCAAGACTTTAGGAGAAGCAGCAGCAATCTGCTCCATGCTTGTATCTTTCTTAGCCATCCTCATGTAGATCAGGACCACTGGGGAGGCTGAGCAAACGTAAGGATCTCCATAGGACATCATACAGTGAGAGCTGGAAAGAAACACTTTATCAGGGAATGTAGTGACAAGGCAAGGGGTAACAGTTTTAAACAGAAAGAGGATAGATTGGATTAAATAAGGAAGAAACTACTGTGAGAGTGGTGAGACACTGGAACAGGTTGCCCAGAGAAGTTGTGGTTGCCCTGTCCCTGAAAATGTTCAAGGCCAGGTTGGATGGGGGAGGTTGGAACCCATGGCGGGGGGGTGGGAACTACAAGATCTTTAAGGTCCCTTCCAACCCAAACTATTCTATGTCTCTGGCCCCACCAGGGACATGTTCCACTGATACAAAAAGCAGTGGCAGTTATCAGGAATGAGCAGGTCCTACCATGTCCTAGTGGTTTCCCTCCATGCAGCCTGCAGTCCCTAAACACCACTTTTAACACACTCTTTCCTTGTGCACCAAGGCTGAATGTTGCCTGAATCTACAACAGGGAGACAGATCAGGCTTTGTCTTCACTCACTTTCCTAGAGATTCATCAACAATGGCCAAAATTTAATCCAAATCTTCAGAATTCCTTCCTAGGAGGAACCTCCTATGTTATTAAATGAAGCTTCAACAGGATTAGGTGTCTCTAGTTGAGCAGGTGGCTCTCTATAGTAAATTACGACCAAAACAATATTAGAGATAAGGGATCCCAAAGGGACATCTAAGTTTGCTGTATGTCAAAACCCATGAGTACTTCAGCAGATCTGAGTCTTTCAGCAGATCCTTTTAGATCTGTACTGTCATGCAGAGGAGACCAGTCCTTTAAAGAGAACCACCTCCAAAAAACCACTCTCTCTGCACTTCTTTGAGCCCCTCTCGCTGGTTGAGTTTCTTTCAATCTTTGTTTTAAGAGCAAAATGTACTGGAGAAGTAAAAAGTTTTTTACATCAGCAACTGTTCCTACTTCTTCGTTGCCAGGGTCAGCTGCACCCTGAATTGTTGAGCTCTGCTCTGATCCAGTGTATGTTGGGGTTTATTTTATCACCTCTTATGTGTGGTTGATCAAACTTCTTCTATTCCTGGTAAATCCTGCAAATCTGGTGTTGGATGTTAGCAACAAAGCTTTTTCTAGGGCCTGGGCACTGACACCAACACACCTATACATCAAAACCAGAAAATGCTTTCCTATTCGCATAGAGGAAAACCAAATTAATGGAAAAATACACCCGATAGAAAGACGATGGCCCTCTGTACCTGTATCAGAGCACTTTAGAGCCAACCCAGATGAACCTTCCTGGAATGCAGGGCTGGTGTCAGGAAGAGATTGCCACCTACTGGTGCTGTTGAGCATTGCCAGTTTCGCTGGTTTCCAGCAAATCTCTGCAAGGCTGAAGTTTTCAGCAAATTAAAGTAACAGATGGCAGTGGGAGCCTAGGAGAGCAGAAATGTGTAGCTCTTAGAGTCATAGAATGATAGAATTGTTTTGGTTGGAAAAGACCCTTAAGAACGTTGAGTAGGACCATAAAGCTAACATGGCCAAGTCCACCAGTAAACCATGTCCCTCAACAGCACATACATTTGTCTTTTAAATACCTGCAGGGATGGTGACTCCACCACTTCCCTGGACAGCCTATTCCAATCCTTGAGAACCCTTCCAGTGAAGAAGTTTTTCATAATATACAACCTAAACCTCCCCTGGCACAACTTGGACATCTCCTTTTGTCCTGTTGCTTGTTACTTGGGAAAAGAGATCAACCTCTACCTCACTACAACTTCCTCTCAGGGAGTTGTGGAGAGAGAGGTCTCCCCTGAGCCTCCTTTTCTCCAGACTAAACAACCCCAGGTCTCTAAGCTGCTCCTCATAAGTCTGGTGCTCTAGACCATCCACCAGCTTGATTGCCGTTCTTTGGACATGCTCCAACCCTTCAGTGTCCTTCTTTGAGTGAGAAGCCCCAAACTGAACCAACTATTTGAGCTGTGGTCTCAACAGTGCCAAGTACAGTGGGACAATCACTTCCCTGGTTCTGATAGCCACACTACTTCTGATACAAGCCAGGATGCTGTTGGACTTCTTGGCCCCCTGGGCACACTGCTGGCTCTTATACAAATGGATGCCTTAACCATCGTGGATTCAAAAAAGCAACAGGAAAAACTCATGAAAGAAAAAGACATTGAGGGCAGTTAAATATAAAGACAAAACTCTGGTCTGTAATTCTCTGAGCAGCAAGTTCTTGGAGGAAAAGAAGAGCACCAAATAGATGCTATTTTCAGTGGTCTCACCCAACTCCAAATGTTTTCCATTTAGTAAGCCCCAAACAGATGCCACAGAAGGAAATTGTGGAGGTGAAGGTGTTTGTGTCTCTACTTAGTCTTGTTTCATCCACCAGCTTGATTTTATTGGTGGGAAATATTATCAACTTCCACAAAAAGTTCACACACATGATGGATGCTTTGCCATGGAAAATTAGATCTTATGTTCACACAATCCTCCATGGAATACATGCTCCTGTTGCAAAACATTTGCTGCCAGATATTAATGCGAGAGCTTTCTTCTACCAGTGGCATTATTAAATAGCGTGGGCAGAATTTTGCATCCAGAATCCACTTTAATATTGATGTGTTCATGTGAACAGATGTCTCCTTGCTTCCCGTGCAATGTGTTATCAGATTAGAGATTTTACGGCAGCAGCTTTAATTAGAGGCATATTATTTGTCAGTAGAAAAAGCCTCTTTTGGAGGTGTAAATCCCTGACCCACCTCCTCCCCAGTGCCACCTACTGTAAGCAAAATACTTTTGTCCAAACATTTTGCACTTCAGAAATGGATTTAGCCTTATTCTCTAGGTGAGGCTGGACACTTGGTTCAACATCAGTCTATCCAACTGAGGAGAGAAAATCACCATACAGCAGAGCAAGGAGTTCAAATCCGTGACCCCTAAGGGACAGGATGGCCCTGAAAGTCACCTGTTATTGAGTGAAGTCAACACAGGTATGGTGTCAACACTGACCATACAGTGGATTCTTTTTTTTCTGGATGAGACTACACAGACTTTATTCTGTCCTTGCTGTGAGTATTAGAAAGCCTTTCCCCACTACCTATGCTTTAAGCCCCTATGTGTTTTTCTGTTATGTTTCTTTGCTTTCTTCCAAGGAACAGCCTCTGAAAGAAAACTTGGCAAAGCAAATGATGGAGAAAAGGGCAGAAGAGAGAGACATTTAGCACCAACTAATGCTGAAAGGTAGAGAAGAGTGTATTTTAGCTTGAGTAAGAAGTAAGTTTTTTCCACTGCTCCTGGATGATGTTCAGAAGAGCTCAGCTCATGTCCCCAGACTAAGACTTCAGTGTCATGTTCTCCTGCCCATTAACATATTCCTGACCATGACCAATTCCCCTCCGACTCCGTGCTCTCAGAGATGTTGAAGACAGATGAGACTGATAGGTAGGGACCAGCATCATTTCCCATCATCCTGAAACTCAAGCAAACCAGTAGTTAGTGCCTAACAGGTTCTCTCCTGGCCAGGTGCTAAGTGTCCCTTCAGACGTGCTGAATGGCTTCACCTCCCACCAAAGCCAAGGTAAGGTGAAGATGCTCAGCCCCTTTGCTGGACTGGCTCCCTGGTTTCCAAGGCAACTGTTCTTCAGCGAGATTTAATGAGAAGGTGAAGAGATCCACGAGTCCCTTTGAACATGCAGGGGAATGGAGAGCTTACAGAAATCACAGTGATTTTTAGGGGAAAAGGACAGGCAGCTGGACTGAATGAACAATAAATTATTTGACATTTTAATGGGTTAACATGATATTGCAGAAAATGACCTGAATAAAGTGTCTCAATCCCTATGGAGAAAAAGAAAATAAAATAAGTATAATGGAAAGAAGAACCATAAAAGGGTGAAATGTGAGTTTATTCAAACTGTCTGAACGGAAGTGAAAGGAGCAAGTTACAGTCCTTGTTACAGCCTCTTAACAACTGTTGGTCTCAAAATGAATTGGAAAAAAAATGTGTCAGTGATAGCCTAACACAGAAAAGCTGTCTGGGTAAGCTCCATAAAACACAGCCTTTATAGCAGTGACACAAATAAGAATCTATTTGCAGGAGATGTTACAGCAAAGGCAACAGGTACTTCTTGTTCCAACCTCAAGCAGTGTCATCTGTTACAAGAAAAATTGAATTGTTGCTTGTACCCAAAATGTTTCAGATCATGTTTATGCTGTGCCATGCATTTTTACACCATAGAATTTCCCGGGTTTATTATACCATGAATAGACTCACCCTTTAACAACAAGAAAGTGCTTTTAAAGATCAAGACCTGTCTATCCTGTATTTGGCACAGGAGAGTTAAACAAATATAGATTTTTAATTCTAAAATAAATACCTGTATTTTAATAGTTTCCTCATTGTAATTTAGACATAAAAATGAAAACGGTTCACCTTTTTCATTAGAATAAATTCTGATCCTTTTCAATTTAGTATTAGAAAATGTCCTCATTTAGAGACAACTTTGATATGAAAGTGCCTCTGTTCGCTACATCTCTAAAAGTTTGAAACAAAACTCTTTTTTTGGTGATGAAGAAGGGAGGAGAGTGATATTGGTCAACTTAGCAGAAAAAAAATCTTTTTCTAAACTAATTAAAAGATATTTCAAGTCTAAATATTTTGTGTGGCTAATGGGGCATTTTTAATTATTTCTCTAACCTTCTTAAATGAAGCATTGGCAATTTCAGACTTGAAAACAAGTATTTTACAACTGAAAGGATGAACATTTGTTTTTGAAAATGCTGAAATAAAATATTCCAACTGGTGCTTGGCTGAAAAACGAAAAACAAAGCAAAGCAAAACAAAAAAAGATAATATTTGACAGAAATTTCTTAATTGATTCCACCCAGTCACAGATAATTCCAGCCCTATTGTCACAATCTGTGACCCCAGAATTAGGTTTCAGTGAATGAAATGTTCAGAGGGATCTAAAAGAAAAAACAGGAGCTTTGGCCTTGTGAGAGAAAGACATGAGACCCTTGTAAGGGTGACTATAGACCCAGTCTGCTTGGAACAGTGCAGGACCACGTGCCATAGTGATCATTGCTGTTTCTTGAGGGATTGGTACATCTGTGCCACCTTGAAGCCAACAACATTCAACCATGACTCCCACCCAAGAGCCACAGCCCTGCACAAGTTAAAACTGTACTGACACAGGAAATAAGAACCCAGACAGAAAAGATGGAGATGAAGAAATTTTTCTATGGATTTGTGTTATTCTGGTGCTACTTACCCTAGGTGGGATGTCACCCTCAACATCACAGTCAGAGAAGGATGGGGACCCAGAATACCTGGAGGTTTTATATAGGCTTCAGTGCTCTCTCTGCCGTTCAACTTGTAGGTCAGGCTTTATCTCCTTGTTTTTAATCTGGTATTTCATCTATTTTTGTTGAAGGGTCTGTGTTAAGAGTTCCAAATAGAGAGTTTTGTGCTTTAATACAGTCATCATAGGGAGAGAAGTGAGTGAACAATTATCCCTTCTAATACGATGCTGAAGGTCACAATTTTAGCATCTATGAAATCTTTTGGCCCTGTCAGCGCTTTTTGTTCATGCACCTTTATGGGTGACTTTAAAACAGTGTCTCTAACCATAAAGTTCTCTCAGCCTTTAATCTTATCGACTGTTTTCTTGAATGTTACAGCCAAGATCACTTGACTAATTCAGCTTACAAAGTACTACTGGGAAAGAGTATTTATGGTAGTCCCAGCAAGGACAACCAAATTAGCTGTAGCAAGCAGCCAGCCCAAAGAAGAAATAAAACAAGGGAGTGAGATAATTTGGAACAAAACATAAAAGAAGCACAAATCATTTAATAAAGGTTTTCCCTGGAGGAAACTTTTCAAGCAGCTGAACATGGGGACAGACAAGAAGAATGAGGTCAATTGCGTTTAGACACAATATGTGCATTTTATTTTTTAAAATGATCAGCATTCATCAAACTTTATGGGCCAGATTCTTTCCTCAGTTTAACTGATATTAAAATTTAAGTCATTAAAATAAGATTTTGTCTTTAATAGACAGGAAGGTGAAAAGAGAAACTGATTTCAAGGAAACTGAAACATTCTCTGAAGTGGAGTGATAATGTCTGAGAACTGGGAAATAAAACCAGGGTATAACAGGAATTAGAATGGACTAGGTCTGCTTTATTAAAAAGTGTAGCAAACAAACAACAAATATCTGTAATTCTTTCGCAGGCTCAACATCACATGCTTTAATTCCTCTCACTGCATTCATAAACCCAAGTCCAGGCAAACATAATAGTAGTATTGGAGTCCAGAGGCATGAGAAGTAAGGGGAACAAATATTATCCTCATTCTCTGAATAAAATTGCCTTTTCTTCCCCTGCTTCAGATAAAAACCTCATGGCCACATCTAAGGCCAAAAGACAGACCATCTCCATTCTCCACAAGATGTTTCCTCCACATCTGCAGTGGAAAGGAAGCACTTGAACATGTAGCTCCCTCAAAGATGTAGCCCTCGGTAGATCCATCTGCAAGTCCAATGCTAACCCAGTGCCATGAAGAGTGAAGCACCATAGTTTGATGTGGGCTGAAGATCTACCCTGGAACCTAGTAACAGGGAAAAGGAGAATGTTTGAGTTGCTAAGATTTACTTCTTAATCACTGGAAAAATCAGTCATTTTTTTCTTTATATTGCTTTTGTATTGCAATAACCTGCTAATAAACTCTGATTCCTCAATTAAAAACCCTAGAGGTGAAGCTTACTCATTCCCTCCGGAGATGAGGTAACATGATCTACAGCAGAAAACACAGTGCTATGCAAGACACAGCTCTGCTGCAAGATTTCAGCATGAGTTTGTCCACTCTGTTTTACATCTTCCCCTACTCCCCCTCCTCTAAAATAAAAACCCATAAAAATAACTTTTTACATTAAGATGTATCATAACCTTATTAATCTAGAAAGATCAGGACTACTCTGTAGTCGGACTACTCATGTGGAGTCCATGACTCATACAATCTGATCCTACCACTTACTGACCTTCATCAAGGCTCCCTCTGCAAGACAACCTCTCCTTTGCCTTGGGACCCACATACCATAGCTAGGTGAGCCACCTGAACCCTCATCAGGACAAGAGAAAGGTCCTATGTCTACACTGCTGCTGGAGGGGCTGTCTCAAATCCTTAGCCAATGACCTGTGTGTGGTGGGAGTGTGTCCATACACACACGCACTGGGACAAGAGACACTTGAGAAGTTTGTGAGATGGCTATATGGATGGATTGCACTCCACAACTCCCACCAGAAGGGTCAGACCGTGGAGAATGTAACCTGCCCTCCTCAGCTGTAACCTGTCCTTGCACAAATAGAGACATTTCAGTGAGGAAGTCTTCCTGTCCAAGTAAACCTTTCAAGAGAGGGAGGAAAATGGATGTATTACTGAACAAACATGCCAAGGCATAAGCCACATAGCTGTGACTCATCTGCTGCAAAATCGCCCCTTTTGCCAGCAGGAAACAGCCAGTGAGAGTCACATCTATTTGAGAAAGCTTTTCTGACCCTAAGTCATGTGGACATTGCTGAGAAGGGGTGAGCTCCTTAAGCAACTGTGGCTTCTCCTATCTTCTCTTGGATTTGCACGGCAGAAGTGGCATCAGAGGTGAGTTTCTGATTGTGGTAAGGAGGAAAAGCTCTCAGATGGAAATCCATGGAGAAGGGAAGGGCTCTCCCAGGGATGAAATGAAAGCAAACAGTGTCACTACAAAGCCAAATCCTCCTGTTATCCTCTTGCCCATTGCCTTGTTGAACACATTGTGTGTGTGTTTTCTCTTTGAAGCCAATTTTTATTTAATGTCACAAAGATGTGCTGCTTGGAGAGAGCGTAAGCCCTTTGAACGTTTAATTAGTGATGAGGGGGGGTACTGTCTCACTCTGCCCACAGACTCACAACTCACATCTGGGTGTGCCAGCTTCCCCATGCACTTTGGGGGAATAAGGATGCCCTTGAGACTGTGAAATGAAAGCAAAGCAATCTAGGCAGCCTCAGATCTGTACCCACACTAAGTTGCTGAGAAACAGCAGTTAGCTATGCTGATTTTTTAATATTTTTTTTATTACATTTTTTATTTTTAATTGACAAAGCCCTACATCCTTTGATCTTTGAAGGGCATGTTTATCCGACATTGTTCTTTTCAGCTATACTGCTTCTGGTTACAAATTGTAAGAGTCATGTTCTGTTTCGATGAAACAATAGGATTTAATTATTAGCAGTCTTCAAAGACAAATGCAGGGCTCACAGTCTACTCTGATTACAAGGTCAGAGCAGCAGATCAGTAGCTGAGAAGCAACAGAGTTGAACAATCTTGTTTACATTATTCTAGGGGGGGGAAGACTGCACTTCTTAATTTTAAATTAGTTTTTCTTCAAATTTTCTGAATTTAACTATAAAAAAAGAAGCAATCAGCATATAAATCAGGAGGTTGATTGGATTTCACATCTTCAACCTTATTCAAGGTTGGTTGTCCTTATGAAATGCATGCATTCCGTTTAAATGGGAAATTCAGGAGTAGAGAGGTGTTGTTCTGTGGACAGCTGGTGTCAGGAGATCAAAGAAAGTGATCAAAACATTCATTCTGGGATGTAAAGACGGGGAGTAATTATCTGCATCAGTTAGAAATGTAAGAAATTCTGTTAAAAGAGGAAGGTACTGACATACTCCATTCAGAAGAGTAGCTTACTAGAAAATTATGATATTGTCACCCACATGTGTGACAGGTTGTCCATTACTGGATGTTTTAAGAATAGGTAAACAGCTTTTAGGAGCAGTTTTGGGAGTGACCTTGTTTCTACTGTAAATATGTTGGTACATATTTCTACAGTGAAGCTTGATGCAGATTCCCTAGCATAGAGAGGTTTTTCATGTTATCATAACCCAAGGAATATCAATTTCTCCATCTTCAATACCTAAAGAAGGCCTACAAACATGAATGGCAAGCATGAGGGAGAAGAGAGCAATAAAGCTTTGGAGCTCATGCAGTCAAGAGCTGGTCTTACCAAGTCTGTCCTACCATGTGGCTATTGACTCAGACACCTGCCTTCCCTTATTGCTGTGAGGGTGGTAGAGCACTGGACCAGGTTGCCCAGGGAGGTGGTGGAGGCCCCACCTACAGAGACATTCAAGGTCAGGCTTGATGAGGCTCTGAGCAACCTGATCTAGTTGAGGATGTCCCTGCTCAGTGCAGGGGGGTTGGACTAGATGACTTTTGAAGGTCCCTTCCAACCCAAACCATTCTATGACTCTATGGTTCTGAGCATTGCTGGAGAGTTCTTAATTTACAACCTTTTTTTTTTTGTTTCCAGTGAAGTAGGAAATTTTAAGGCTTGCATCACATCGCAAAGACAATTTTTGGAAAGAGGAAGTGAGTTGTGCTGACACTGAAGGCCTCTAAAGTCTGGTGGGATGCCTCACACAGTGTTTCCTTAGCTTGACTGGGGTCAGGAGCAGAAGAACAGGCACCAGAGTATTTTGGGGATGCAAGAACTGATGTATCTTCGGGTATTCAGCCTGGTAAATGGTTGGCAAATGATTATTTCTAGATCAGTATATTAGGCATAGGTGACTAATTTCCGCAGAGATTAGCACCTTTTCCCACTTCTTTTTTCATCTTTGGAAATCCTTGGACCTGTCTGAAGATCTCGCACATAATAGTGTCTTATTCTGGGATTAGTCCCACTGACCTGGTAGGTTAGAGGAAATCAGGTTAGAGGAAATCGGGTAATTAAGACCCCAATTCATTGAGGATTTTTTACTCATTAGCTGCCCAAAGCCTAGTCCAGCAATTAACATTATATTCCCCACACAAATGCTGGAGTAAACCACACCAGGAATTTTATTTTAACATATTGAGACTGTTCCAGTACTCCTGGCACCCCTGGATGCTGTGTTTCTGTTTCAGGAGGTCAGACCCCTAAATAATAATTCATGGTTTGTCCTGTAATTCTGTGAAACAAGGCAGAATAAAATTTTCAGATAAGTAAAATCCCCAGCCATATTTGTTGTCCTGAAATAGCAGCTGGATGATGTCTGGGTTTTTCTTGGTCAGGCTTTTTCTTATTGTATGTTTTGTCTTGGTGGGCTCCTGTGATATAAAACAGCCTCATTCCACACAGCATCTCTCATAATCCCAGTCCCCAATGACATTATCATATTAAAGATTACAGCAACAGGCAGCATTACCGTTTCATATACTTGCAGTCATTTTCCCACAGTGATTTCTGACACATTTTGTTTGTGATGGGCTTGCTCTGTGTTTGAAGCTGTTGAATCTAGCAGGGTGAATTATTATTCTTAGTGGACTCGACCAGGACACAGTTCCTGCTCAATTCCTATAATACATTTACTGACATGACCATGGGCAGATGAACCAACTATGGATTTTTATTTTTTTTTTCCCAAGCACTTAAGTTTCTAAATCCCATTAATTTCAATGTTCAAAAATCATGTAAAAATTGGCTTTTGGCACAAATCAGCCTACATAACTTTAAGCACCTACCCAAGGGTGTGACTTCTGAAGATCTCTCTCTACTGCTGAAGAAAACAGCTACTTTCAGTGGACAGTGCAAACTACCCAAAAGCTTAGTGTGTCCTTGGTCTGTAGAGGTGCTTTGTACCCCAGACAAGCATCCTCAGTTTACTACATAGAGTTAAATGGAAAGAAAATGAGTCTTTGTGTCAGAATTCATCCTACTTACTTCTAGATGTCTGAAATGGGATGTTTGAGAGTGAAAAGCAACCACTGCCTCCCTTGTAATCAATGAGCAGACTCTGAAGAGTAGCTCATCTCACCACACACACCCACCCTGGACTCCTTTTAGGCAGCTGAAGAGAATCCAACCACATGGCAATTAATACTTTAATTAGGACCAGTCAAAGAAAATTCACAGGCAAAATACACCGTTCCATTCAAAAAGCTTCAATCTGAATAGACACCAATATAAATGTGCAGAATTGCTTGCTCTGGATAATGGACAAAGTTACTGAGAAGCCAAAGTCAAAGCAACGAATGGAGCGGAGCTGAGAGCAGGAAGGAGGCTGTGGGTGATTTTGTAGGCTAAAGAAAATTGGTTTAATTATACCCACTTAAAAATACTAGAATAGTTGCTGAGAAACACTCTCTTGCAGGCCTTTACTTTCAAAATTCAAATAATTATTTTCACATTCATTGACAAGCTTCATTAGGTGGAATTAGAGAACATTTCCAACACACTTCCCTCTTCTCTCATCCCCAAATATACTCTCCATCAGGGAACAAGGGTAACAGACATGCTTGAAATGCCTGTGTCAGCACCTTGGTGGGAAGAATAAAAGTGTGATTTCCCTGGAGAATGAAAACCATGGCATAAACTTAACACAAGCGATAGCAACCACCCTATAAAACTAAACTAGAGAGAAGAATGGAAGATCCAGGGGTAATTTGGTGGGGGTTGAATTTAGCCCAACAGCTGGCAAAAATCCAAGACAACCTTTGTTCTAGTCATAACAGTGCAATGTGCACTCTTGTCTAATTACAGTCACTTTGGGTTTTTTTTTATGGGGCTACTTAGCAGGCACCCGCTCATGCTGCTGGACAGTTTATGCTATCCCAACATCATGGGGTTAGGAAGACACGCGGTGCCAAACACTGAGTAAATGTTTGCTGCCCTCCTGTGTGCAACTGCAAAAAGACACATGCAAGGATGCAAGAGCCCTGGATTTGTCTCTCAAGACATCCAGCTCCCGGGGGAATGGCTGGCGTGGAGTGCCTGTTATGTATTTACCCCTGATTTGTATCGGTGAATCATCCGCAAGTTGATCCAGATTTCTGCTAATGGAATCTGGGCCCTTGTTCTCCCACCATCTGCTTGTTGTATCCATCGCTTGTCATATATTTAGATACCATTTGTTGCTCCATGTGTGCGGTGGGAAAAAGGGCTGAGGGTGGAAGGTTGTTCCTTGATCATGCTCTGAGAGCAGCCACAAGATGGATCATTTTGGAGCCAGCCCCAGCAGCCTCCGAGCTGGCCAGACAGTGCAGTGTGGTAGCTTGCTCTCTGCTTGTAACACTGGGGGAATGAGTAGAAATTTCTATCAGGAGACTGAGAAAGTGAAGAAATAACCTGCCCAGGGAAGCTTTGGGATCTCCACCACTGCAGGTGTTTTTTAAAAACACCTTAAATTCACATTTTCAGGAACTGTTTCAATGAAGTTCATCTCCCTTAGGGCAGCAGATAGCTTAGAGGTTCACTGATCCTCAACCTTCTTCCCTGAGATTTGTCTAGCATTTTGTTTGCAACACAGTTAAATGAAAACTGAACGTTCTGTGTGTTCATTTCCGACTAAGAATCACTGCACAGAGTTTCATGCTTATCTAAGCACAAATCAAGGTGCTGGGTTAGCGTTTTGATGGTGATCATTTGGCATATTTTTCTTAGTACTGCCTGGCAGTAAAAATATAACATCCAAAACCACTACGGAATCATAGAATGGGTTGGGTTGGAAAGGAGCTTAAAGATCATCTCGTTCGAACCCACCTGCCATGATCAGAGACACCTTCCACTAGACCACTACAAACTTTCCAGATAATAAGTGAATATTTCTGTATTGATGTTACTTGTAACTCAATACAAGTAAAATTTCCTAGGTCTAAATTTTCCTTGCTTACATTCTAACAAAACTGGAACTGGAGGATTACAACACACACACACAAAATGTTGCGTTATAGTTGGCAAATAAAATCTCTTCAGTTCACCCTTTGTAAAGAATCAAATTTCTCTCTTTTGTTTACCAAACATCAGGACTTTATTTTATTCAAGACAGCTCCCTTCTGCTTGGTTTCAGCTTTGGAAAGTGAGCAGGTTTGAAGCATTAGTTCTCAAGTCCTGTCTGGAGACTATGAGAGCAAATCTTGTTCTTAGCTCTGCTGTCCTCATTGACTTAATCTGAATGATTTCAATGGGAACCAAGTCCAATCCACCAATCCAAGGATTCAAGAGTCCTAAATGACCTTAACTGGGATGACTGGTAAAAAAAATGCTACATATAGGGGCCAAAGTTTTCCTGCTCGTTCCTGTGTGGTTAGGCTCAACCCATTTTTGTGTCTAAAATGAAAGTAAAACTAAACCTGCACTTTAAATTTTTTTATTGTTATTTTTTTTTGCAGGCCTCCAAAGCCCTGCACTAGAGAGCTTTCTTTTTTAAAATAATCACTCGCATGGCAGAGCTCTGCAAAACACCAAGATCTGGCAGTTTGACCCACGAATTTCCTTTGCCAAAAAGCCACTCGGTGGAATTAGATGAGGACAGAGCAGCAGGACGTTACCCAACTGTTGTGTAGAGTTAAATAAACAGTCAGGGAATTGAATGTTGTTTCTCAGATAGGACTAAGTTATAATGGTTCCGTCTGCTTTCATGTCGTTTTTTTTATGAGTTGTTGGATGGAGAACCCAGCTGACATGGACATGTTTCCAGCTCCACCACATTTCCTATTCAGCTGCTTTGGCTGGAGGAGTTTGCAGGGCTCTGCTGGGGCAGAGTTATGCAGTTGACACTTTCTTGGCTTCATGTGCCTGCAGAGAGAAGGGAAAAAAAAAAAAAAAGACAGGACTCTTGTGCCAAGACTGTTTGCAATCCTGTCACATCCTACTGGCACCTCTGCAGAGGAGATGCCAAAGCTGACAGGGAGAGATGGGTGAATGAAGGAACCAAGGGAAGGCATGGCAGTGCTTATCTATCTCCTTCACTGAGGTCTCCATGTCCATGCTGGGGGTTGAGGATGAGCAGTGAAAAGCCTGAAGTGTGTGTCCCCACTGCATGAGAGTAACAGGGCAAGTCTGCTCCTCATGCTATCTCTGTCATATCCCCACAAGACAAAGTAACACCTCATTTGGCTCAGCATGGCCCAGGGATTGTCTTTATCTCAGAAGACCTCTGTCCCATGAAAGAGGTTTTAGAGGGCTTGGAGAGATGGTCAACAATGGGTCAAACAGACAAATCCCAAGTACTGATTTAAAGCTCCCTTGGAAGTTTGTGTTCAACTCATAATTAGAGGTTTGATGGCTTCAGTCAAACCAGGCCCCAGTATAGCTGACATATCCTTCTTAAAATGGTTTTAGCTTTGAAAGACGAAGCCTAGCATCTTAGATGGCTCCTCCAAGGTGCTGTCATCTCATTTACACTGTCCTGAGCCCTTGTGCCCTCCTGTCTGCAGCTTCTCTCCTCACTTTGTCACTCGACCAGACACCTCACACAACAGGCCAGGGAGCTGGTAGTTGCTGCACAAAGAAAGAGGCCCAACTTCTGTTTTCTGCCACAGCTCCGTGCTCATGTTCTGTCATGAGGTCTGAAAGCTCTGCTATGCACCATGTACAGCAGCCTTAGGAACCTGTCATCACTTCCTTGATGTGTCTCTGGATGCATGGTGGCCTCACGCACTTGTGGGTGAAGAAACTGGAGGAATCATTGGCTGCACACCTTTCAGGTTTCAAAATGATGTTTGTCACAGTCCACTGTGGTACAAGTCTTAGCTTATTGGTCCCAGTGTCCTTAAATTAGACCTTACTTGTATGTTGTGCAACACTGTCTATGTAAAAACTCCTTCCTTCACCTCATCAGAGAAGACTGAGCAAAACATGATGCATAGTAGGACTCCTACTACAGTTCACTGCTGGCTGTAAACCAGCCCAGTGAGCAGTTCCACTTGGAAAAAATTCAGTGGCAACTGCCAGCTAATGGACTGCCTTCACTACAAGACAGACCCAGATGACAGTGTTGTTCTACTGGAGCTTTTATTTGTAGCATGAACAATAAATGATTGTACCAGAGGCACACCAATAGTGTAAACTAGTCTTTTTCCACAGCAGTCAGCAGAGAAATACCCATTGAGAGGCCTTATGTCCTTAGAGGGCTCATTTTATTTTTGAGCTTGGAGTTGTCTAAAGGTTGTCAGATGGCAAGAGATCTTTTTGGAAGCATGGAGCAGATGGAGAGAGGACAGCAAAAAGACAGGACATGTTTGAGCTACTATCTTCTCCATATGGTCACAATCCTTCAGAAACTCCTATATTACAACCCTTTATCTGAATTTCCAACTCTGTTGTCTCTTGTACATCTTGTATATCATCAGTGCACAAAAGCATGAAAACTAGAGAAAATTGTGACAGGGCAGGGGACATAATCCCTGTGGTCATTCTCCCACAGCATTAGTGCACATACAGAGGTATGAATGTGAGCCAGACCCTACCATTCCTTTTCTGGGTCATTTTGGGCAAGCTACTGGAAACTGTCAGCTTTTACCTCTGCTTTCTGAAGGCTCTTCACTGGCTCACAGAGTAAGAAAGAAGTTTTCCCATGGATATGAAACACTGGGTGAAAAACAACTCCAGCATGCTCCAACTCCTCTTGAGAGGAGCGTCAGTCTGAGCAGGAAACATAAAAGAGCATTTAGTGTGGTGGGAATAGCAAAAATTGAACTTCATCCCAGACATAGGGAGAACTCAAATTAAAACCATGTGAGGTATAAGCTGTCCAGATAGATTTTCCCCTCATGTCTAGAAAAAAGAAAAAAAGATTGAATCCACAAAATTCTGCTGGACATTTCTCTCCGTGTCCCTAAACTATTTACATAATGTGGCTTACCATGCTCGCTTTCTGCCTTGTGAAGTGCTTTGGCCTCCTGTCTGAGGCACCAGTGTTCCCACTCCTCTGTTCAGAGGAGTCCAGCATCTCTGCACACAGCAGAACCCACCAGTACTGAACTTGGAGTACAATGGAGTGCAACAAGCCTGAAATCTCCCATTTGGGTTTATGTGCAGCAGAGCTCAAATGGCAATAGTACTTTGAGGGAATCTGTCCTTCAGAAGGAAAACTGGTTTTGTTGGTTGACATGCAGAGTTGTACAAGAGAAGAATTAAAGCATTGCATTTCTGCTCCCAAGGAAAGAAAAACATCAATAGCAGCAAGTGGATTCCGTGGAGTAAAATACTGTGTTCAGTGGGACAACACATGCAATGAAAACTAGGGTTTTCATCAAGACATTAGAAGCGATGAGAGAATTTAAGCCCTCTTCTCCATTTCAACCAGTTTAGGGTAATTCTGAATGACAATGAGGGTAGTCACATGAGGATTTTGTTAAATGGCTTAAAATTGTTGACATGGATACAGAAATAAGGAGCTTGGTTGGATCTCGGAAGGATTAAAAACTATTTTTTTATCTCCTGCTGACTCAAGAAGGAAACAGTTCTGTTCTGTCTCCATCTCTTGCTCATTCAGATGGTTTTGCTTAAGGGACCTTCTCATTATTTTGGGGTGTAATTTAGTGCCCACCCACAAAGGACCTCAATCTTTCTCTCTAAAAATATCTTTCCAGCAAGACAAGAACAATTCTTATCTCTTGGACTGGTTTGGGCTTTCCTGCCTTCAGCTTTCCTGTCTGCCTTGCCCTAGATCCCAAACCAGTCCTCTTAACACTTGGCACATCTGGCTCCTTTTATTTCTGGTAGAGCTGGAAATAGGTGTATGAGATGCTATCACTGGGAACATCCTATGGGGGTAGTGCACAGCTGAAAGCTATTCGGATACACAGTAGATGGACCAGTCACATGAAAACAATTCTACAGGTATGTTTCCCAAGGGTAACTCCTTCCTCTTCAATCACTCCACTGGCCTGAATAAGCAAAACCTGCTGAACCGCAGCCCTAGGGGGGTGATATATTCCACAACCTACCAAAAGCAATGCCAGCATCTTCTCAACAAACACTTTTTCCTACGCATGCAGCTCATTCTTCTAACAACCAGTTGCAAATAGGTTTTATTGCTCAAGGGCCGGCTGAAGCAGACATTTAACAGACTTTAATTCTTCATCAAGCTTCAGATTTTCAACCCAGGAAATCTTTCTCCTTTTCACCCCCTCTCTTTTCTTTCCCTTTGTTAAAAGCAGGACATGACAGCCTGCAGGGTGATGTCTATTGTTATAAGTTGAAAGATCTAGCATGCTCCAGAGTCTGAGAGCATGAATGAATTATTAACATCCTTCCCCACTGTTCCTGGTAATGTATGCAACACTTGAAAAGGCTTTTCTTTTAGCTCCAAGCAGCATAGATTTTAGTGGCTATTCAAAACAGCCTGGCAGACGCTGTGTTAATGTTGCTCAGCCAGGGCTTGACAGGCATGAACTTTGGATCTTTGCAGTTGAACAGGAGAAGGGCCATAGTCCAGAAATAGAAGCAGCAGCATTACAGCAGTAACTTAACAGCTTGTCCCAACAGCCGTGGTAATTTGTTTGAGAGAAGGAAGGTCACGCCATCTCATTTTCAACCAAAAAGGCATGGCTACTCCTATCTAACTCTTGTCAGATAACCAGGGAAGTTAACTTAGAAGCATAGTCACCTGTAGATCACTCTGTGGCCAAAGGGGTGCTAATTACCTCCCAAAAGTGTTTTAATCATTATTCTATGGTATCTACCCCTCTTCGATGAGTCTGTGGAGCCCCATTGTCACAGCCTGACTCCTCCTCCTTTGTGGCACCTTCTTCCATTACATCCCCAGCTAATGCTCTGACTCAACTGTGATGTTCCTCTGCTGACCATTCCTGCCTGTACGGATGTTGAGTCCTGGGAGCCTGAGCTGGGAAATTCACCTGATAGTATTGAGATGAAAGCTACCAAACTTAGTTTTATGTATGTTGGTTGATGTCCCTTTCAACAGGTTGCCATGCATATTTGCAGTGTTGCCACATCTCACTTGTTGAGGACAGAGATGGTGTGATAGGCTTTCCCAATGCTCCCTTCTGGCCTTAGACAGTTCTTACCTCATTCCCAGCTTTTCTCTAGTCTTGTGGCCAGACACAGTTGGCTTGACCAGTCCTGCAGCAGGATGGGTTGTCACACACTGGAACCCTGAGGTATAAACCCCCTGGTCCCAACCTTCTAACTGGCAGATGTAGTCTGCCAGTGACAGTGAGATCCCACACAACACTGGGGGTGAGCTATATCAAACATGAGAGCATCCTACAAGTTTAGGGGTGACCTGTTAGAAAGCAGCTCTGCAGAGCACTTGGGACTCTTGGCAGACAACAAGTTCACCAGGAGCCAGAAGTGTGCTCTTGTAGTCAAGAAGGCTGATGGTCTGCTGGGGTGAATTAAGAAGAGTTTGACCAGTAGATTGAGAGAGGTTCTCCTTTTGCTCTACTCTGACCTGGTGAGTCCACATCTAGAATACCGTATCCACTTTGTAGTGGCTTTGTAGTTTGAGAAAGACAGGGAACTACTGGAGAGAGTCCAGCAGAGGCTATAAAGATACTGAGAGGATAGAAGCATCCCTGTGACAAAGAAAGGCTGAGACACCTCAGGCTGTTTCACCTGGAGAAGAGAAGACTGAGAGATCTTCTCAGTGCTTATAAATAGCTAAAAGGCAGGTGACAAGAAGATAGAGCCACACTCTTTTCAGTGGTGCCCAGTGATAGGACAAAGGGCAATGAGCACAAACTAGAACACAAGGAAATTCTACCTAAAGATAAGGAAAAAATGCTTTCCTTTGAGGGTGCCAGAGCCCTGGAACAGACTGCCCAGAGAGGTTGTGAAGTTTCATTTGAAGACTTTCAAAACCCACCTGGATGCATTTCTGTGCATCCTGGTCTAGATGACCCTGCTTTGACAGGGGGGTTGGATGAGCTGATCTCCAGAGATCCTTTCCAACCCCCACTATTGTGTGATTCTGTGATCTTCTAACATGTGTTTTGAGACCACCACATGACAATTGTCTCATACATCAAGAAAAGAGAAACTTGAGAAGGTTGTTTTGCCAGGGACGAATACTTGTGATAAACTGTCCCTAGCTAAAGAAAATGATAAAAAATATCTCAAGGGTTCATATTGGTTCCTGAATTACTAGGCAAATATGACATAGAGTAGCAATCAGGATTTGTTCAGGGATGATTTTTCTGGTTAATGAAGTCTGATTTCTTACAGTTTTGTAGCATTGGCCTCACACACTTTTCCTCCATAGTCAACCCAGCTTTCTGTCTAATCCTTAATAAGCTTCACTTGGCAAAAGTCTCTTGCCTACGCTATGGTGCCTTCATTTTCTTCCTGCATCACAATATCCTTGCTCTGAAATATCCCTGCTATCCTCATGTCCACCAGCCATTTAGTTATTGAGTGTGGAGAGTGAGTGTGTTGGTCTGGGGATGTAATCACAACAGACAATCCACAGGGTTGGGGTTCATCCTGCTGTCTGTTGGGTACCTGCTCTGCACCCAGCTATGAATGCTTGCAGTGCTCATGGGCAACACCTCTGAGCCTTCTATCCTGCTGATGGGCTCAGCTGTTATCGGGGAGGACTGACAGCAGATGTGTACTCTGGCAGGCAGAATGTTCTGTCAACCACATTTCTGTCAGAAATAAACGGGTTAGAGGAGTTGAATTCCTCTAGTTTGTTTCACTGTGAGAGACACTGTTAGCTGACCTGCTGGACCATAAAGTTTTTGTTCCTCAGACCTTCAACACTTCAGTTAGTTGCCTGCTCAGAAACATTTCTGCTCCCTGGGCTTTTCTTGTACATGGGAAACATTTAAACAGTAAGAGAAGAGGAGGAAAGGAGAAAAGGAAGGAATCACAAGCTAGAGACATGTAAATTTCTTTGCTGGGCTGTTTCATACTGAAAATCAAGCCAGCTCAGCAAGACTGGGGTCCTACTCTTGTTTCTATGCTTTCAAAAGCAGCCAAGTTCCACAACACTGGCAGGACAATCCCCTCTGATAAAGCACCTCAGTGTCAACTTCACCTGTGATTCCACCTTGAGTGCTGAATTTGTCAAGTCCCCACGGGGACAATGAATCAGGTTTAAAGCTGCTGTGCAGTGGAAGGAACGTGGTGCCAGACAGAAGCTGAGCAGGGGATATCTAGAAGGCTTCTCATGCCCATGGTGCCATGCACGATACTCCTGTCTGCACTGCAGTACTCTCACCTCTTTCCTGTGGCATGACCATCCAGTGCATCTGATTGGAGACACATGGGTCAGGATGAGACTTGGTGCCAGGCACAGGAGGTCACAGAGGAGGAAAGCAGTCAGCTCACCACAAGATCCATGAAGATGACCATTTGCTATGCTTCGCACCTGATCCAGATCATAAGTCTGCAATTAGTTAGAGCCTCCCTCAGCAAAACAAAAGCAGGCTCTCCTGAACTCAGTCATGGCCAAGTGGGCAATCCCAACACAGCTGTTCATAAGCAGAGAGAAAATTATTCCCATTCCTTTCAATGTCCATGAAGATCCAGCCCCTTTGCGCTGAAGGAGAGCAACACTAGGTGGCACTGAATTCACTGTGTGAAGAGTCCAAAGACCTAGAGGGACAGAGCTGCTAAATGGGGGATCATAATAAACCTGAGTCCGGGGAGACTTGAGTCAGGGGTTATCTTCAGCACGTTGTGGACATTTGGAGTCCCAACTCAACTGTAGTGCCTTGTAGAGAGCAGTGCCAGGAGAACAGAAGTGTTTCCCCCTCTTCCTACAGAGGATATAAAAGACGTAGGAAAATCAGGGCTTTGTTCTTTGAACATGCTCATCTTTAAATTCTTGGTGAACTCTCACAAACTCTCCTCCTACCTGCCCTGTGTACTTAAAGCTAAGAACACATAAGAATACTTTGTTATTACATGTCTCACCCAGAGCATACGAAGTATTAGGTTTCCTGAATCCCTTTGGGGTTTTATATCACTGAGGACTTTGATACGGTCTCCTTGATGTAGTCTTCTTCTATGGGATTGGATGCAGGGGTTGTGAAAGAGTTTATGCAGCTACTGTTACAGGTCAGGGTAAAGCACTTAGTGGACACCATTGCTTCAAGAAGGCTCCTCCAGCATGCATAAATTTTCCATGGATCTTGGGTACAGACTGTGTGTGATGAAGTAGCACAAAGCTGTATGAGATCAGAGTAAAGGTCTGCTTAGCCAAGTTCTATCTCTAGAAATGGCCAACAGAAGATTTATAAAGAGGAAGACCAAGACAGCTTTCAGCTCTGGACCTTCAGCAGCTATCGGAATGATTTTGTAAACCCTTAATGTAGTTTTCTTCCCTGAATATGTTCTATCACTTTTTTGAAATCATGTAAGTGTTAACATCCCCTTATCTTTTGGCAAAGCATTTCACAGCTGCACTTTACACTGCTACAAGAAACGTGTTGGCTTGTTTTTTGCCAAACTAACCAGACAGTAATGCTATTTGATGCTCCCCTGGGTTTCGGTATTAGGAAAATTACATACAAGTTGTTCCCTGTTCCTGCTCTCTAAGCCACGCATTGATTTCTATCAGATGCTCCCTCAGATATCACTTCCAGACCAAAAAAAATCCTACTTGTATATAATTGTTCATCATAGTGAAATAATTCTACATTTTATCATTTTGTCATTCTCCCACTGTTTCTAGTTGAAGAATATTGAGCTCTCAGGTGGGGACACTGGACAGCAACATAAATAACATCAGCTGAAGGCCCTGGCAATATATATACAGTAGTGAAATGATGGGTTTTGTTACTGTTATATTAGAAAATGCTACATAAAAGAACACAAATGGCACTTTTCTTGATATTGAATATCTGTGTCTATCAGTCAGGTGATTTTTGTATGAGAAGTGGGGATCTGTGCTAGATCAGGTGGCAAGAACTTAGTGCATATATGAACCAAGGCAGAAAAAGATCTTCCCATTCCTCCACGTTAAAAGCTGCACAAAGTTTCAGACAGCTAAATATGGTTCAGTCTGCATTCAGTTGTTAATGGGATAGATGGATCCCAGAAAGCCTAGGTTTGGTCCAGATTTTTCCATACAAGTTACAAGCAGCTCTAAGTTAGGCTTAATGCTGATATTCTTGGATACTTGATTTAGTTCAGTTAGATCTGCAGCATGTGAACTGAGAATATTCACACCAGAAGTGGTCATCATAACAAGACTCAAGTCATGCCTCCGGAATCAAGCTGGTTCATGATCATGTCCTTTCTGTAGGCCCTAAGAGATTCAATTCCAGACACACAAATCAAAGTGTTTGAATTTGGAGCTAAATTCCCCCCAGAATGTAGAGATGTGAAAGGCCATGCATGTGTTATATCGCTTAGCTTTCTTTTGTAGATAAGAAGGACATGGGGCACAGCGCAGTTGTGGGACTCATCTGGTCTCCAGCTGCTGCTCCAGAAGTATGAAGGAATTCTAATGCAGATGCCACAAATGTCTTGGGTTATTTTATTGCTTGGGACATTGTGCTTAGGTAACTGGATTGAGACCAGTCAGTAGTGACCAGTTGACCTTGCGTAAGGATGCAAACCAACTACATAAATAGGGGCACCTAGGCCAACTGAGCTGCCCTAAATTATCCAAGATACAGCACAGGGCTGATTGTTATGTTTATACAGGACTTACAAGGAACCTGTACCCATCCAGAGTAATAGGTGGAGGCTGGATGGGATGGACCTTTGACATCTGCTAGGGAGATGTGTGAATCATACTTAGGGTGATGTTGAGTCACACTAGGTTCTGCTGAATGCCTCTGCATCTCCATGGATGTGGATGTTGAGGGGATGTTAAGCATCCATTAAACTCATAGGCTGGCACCTGCACTCTAAAGTTGAACAACTACATCTCTCAGTGTAGCAAAAAGATACACATTATCTCCTTTTGCTCTCCATATTACATTTGTTTGCTTTTCCAGTGTAGGTGGTTTGATTTGATTTCACCAAGATTTCTATGTGAAGAAAGCAGTCTTTCCTGAAGTGAAAAAAGGCTTCCCTCCAACACACAGACACAACCTCTCAATGTTGATGTATGTTTTATGTCACACAGTAAAAGTCTCATGTGTCACTGTTTACACATTAATAGGAAGTAAAGGATTAGGCTATAAAATGAGCATGCTGATTTCAGTTCCTTTTGTCAACAGGGATAAATCACACCATATGTTAAGCAGTAGTAAAGCCTTGGTGTAGTGCATTAATGGAACTATCCTTTAATACCTACGTACCATGGCCAAGAGAAAATAAACATTTGTTTCTTGATTGCAGTGCGTGCTTCTCAAAAAGCAACAGCTGGAAATAAGCAGAATTAATACTGCTCAGAGTAAGAAATGTTAAAGGAAAACACAGAGACAAAATGCAGAGTGAGATTTTAATGGTATTTTCAGCTAATTTTTACACTGTAGGATAGGCAATCCAGAATCAATCCAAGCAGGATTTGACATCAATCCCTCCCTGAACCAGCCTTGAGCCACTGGCTCTTACCCACTGTCAGATGCATACTCCAGTCTGGTTCTGACGCAGAGCTGGTCAGGAGTGAGCCAGACCCTTTCAGTACAAGTCATTTTCAACAACTGTGAAATATGGAGGGAAAAACAGATGCAGTACTCACAGAAGTAGGATAAACTACCACAGATTTGCTATAGAGGATAAGAGCACGTACACCTGAAGCAATACCCAGATACAAGATGTGGTTCTGGCTCCGGTGTCACTGATACTCAGGTATGAAAGTGTCCTTTTCCATCTTTCTGAAGCTTCAAGTCCACCTCAACATGGGGAGGAACTTCTTTACTGTCAGGGTGATGGAGCACTGGAACAGGCTGCCCGGAGAGGTTGTGAAGTCACCTTTTCTAGAGACTTTCAAAACCCATCTGGATGAGTTCCTGAGCAACATGCCCTGGGTGATCCTGCTTTGGCAGTGGTGTTGGACTTGATGATCTCTAGAGGTCCTTTCCAACCCCTAGCATTCTATGATTCATGATCTCAGACTAATTTCCATTATCTGATGAGTAGAATCTTTTGACCTATGAAATGCAGCACATCAGATTTGTGGTACAGCTTTCCCTACCAAGTTCTCATTTTTTTATGATGATCATTAATATTTCATAGCCTCATTAATATTGTAATTAAATATATGGTAATAAATATGAGGTGCAGAACACCTTTAAACTTAATGCAGGTCTTGCCTGAAGTGCATGGATCCCTAGTTCATGTTATCTGCTTTTGCTTCCATTTCTATAAGAAAAAATGATTGTTCATCAAGGAATTTACCTGTGTTGTCTTGTCACAACAACTGGTTTTTGCTGCAACAATGAGTTCATGTAACAGAGTTGAATAGGTGGAGAAAAGTCATCTTAGAATCACAGAAACATAGAATCATAGACAGTTTTGGGTTGAAAGAGGCCTTAAAGATCATCTGGTTCCAACTCCCCTGCCATGGGCCAGGACACTTACCACTAGACCAGGTTGCTCAAAACCCCATCCAACCTGGACTTGAACATGCCCAGTGATGGGGCATCCTCAGCTTCGCTGTTCTAGTGTCTCACCACACTCATGCAGAAGAACTTATTCCTAGTTTCTAATATAAATCTACCCTTTTCCAGTTTGAAGCCACCACCCCTTGTCCTGTCACCACAAGCCCTTGTAAAAAGTCCCTCCCCTGCTTTCTTGTAGTCCTCCTTCAGATAATGAAAGGCCACAATAAGGTTTTCCCGGAGTCTTCACTATTCCAGGCTGAACAACCCCAACTCTCTCAACCTGTTCTCATAGGAGAGCTGTTCAAGCCCTCTGATCATCTTTATGGCCCTCCTCTGGATCTTCTCCTACAGATCATCAAGGTTGCCTTAAGAAAAAATTATGCTAGGAAAAAAAAAACCTCTTTATGCTAATGCTCAGATGAGCTTCACAGTCTACTGTGCACTTTGAGCGTCCTTTTCTTTGGGAACATCTCTGAGGAACATTGCAAGTACCACCTTAGGCAAGACAAAGACGATCTATGTGAGGATGAAAGGAGATGTCATTCACTGAATAATGTTCTAAGAAACTGAAGTCTTCTACCCTGATCAGAGATGGTGATCAGACCACCAGCCACCCCAGCTGCAGATCTTGATCACCCTCCAGTACCCTCAGTAGTTTTGGTCTGTGGTTGGATGTATTTTTCCTGTTCACACACTGCACCGAGCAATCTATGCTCAACTCAACACAGCCCTCGGGGCCAAAACTACTTAAGGTAAATTGATTCTTGGTGCAGCTTTTCTCTGCTCTCCTCTTTATGCCTCCTTAGCATCTTTTAGAATTCAAATGCTTCCATTTGACATGATCCTTTCATCTTTTTGAGGGTGAGGCCCTGCTATTACAATCCTCTGCTTGTTGTATAATTATTATAACAGCTCCCTTCGGGCTCAAGTCATTATAACTGTCATTTGATTAGCTTTTTGTCACCGGGTCTTTTAAAGAATGACTGCACCCTTCACACATAACATATGTTAATTTATTTCTACAAACATTCAAGTGTCTCTCAGCTTGACAGTCACTTGATCAGATTTCCTGTTTCTTTTGCACATACTACCTTCTTCTAACTGATGACCAGATGGAAATGATGATCCCATGTCTGATCACATTTTTGTTAACTACTACACTCTCACCACAATACCAGTCACTTAAAAAATGTCTATTATTCCTTTGTCTGTGTTTGATCCTATTTGTTAAGATGACAAGTCCATCACAGGTTTTAGGTTGCTCTAGGCTGTTGTCAAAAATTCAAGGTGGTTCATACTCATATTTGCACCACAGTTATTCCTGTCTGGTAAAGCTCAGAAGAACATCTCAAACAGAAGGAGAATTTGCATCCTAGACTTCTCAAGAAGCCACAGAAAGGGTCAGCCTGATTTGGATGTGGGATGTTGGATTGGAGAAGGACTTCTTGCACCCCACCTCAGCAGTGCTGTGCTGAGCCATACTGTGTACTGCACACATCCAGGCTGGGCTGAGACTGGAAATCTCTGCACAGTTACCCTCTTTCTTTCCTATAAACACAAATTACTGACCTGTGGCAAGAAATCGCCAGGTCTGGTCCTATGGCATGAGCTGTTGTGGTCGTTTGGTTTTATACATTTTCTATTCAAGCAGTTTTTACCAACGAACAATTTGGATTAGTTCCCTGATAGTAGTAAATAAAAGAAACAGCACTAGTATCCTCCAGCTGTCACTGCTCAGCACTGCAACCCAAGTCTCACACCATGATGCTGTGACAACCACAGTTTGGTAGAAAGATGATGCAAAACCAACCAGATGCTTTGAACATCTGATGCTATTTCCACCAAAGTAAAATAACCTGCAAAGTAATTCAGTGAATTTGGAGAACTGGTAACTGCCCAGTCACTAAAAAGTTGATGTTCCCCTCACAAATGGCCAGAATGGATTTGTTGCCTTGCTCTGTCCTTCACAACCACTGCTAGCCCCACAGCATCACAAATAATCATATCTCAGGTGCAGTTGCTCTTGGCTTCTCAATGTGCCATCACCCTGCATCAGAAAGGGGGAAATGCATCAGGCACTTACAAAATGGTTCCTGATGAATTTTCAAGCCCCCAAAAGCCTGAAGAAAATGGTTCTTTTAACTTTGCTCACTGACGTGGATGGGTGAGGTGGCAGTGGGGACGGTTTTTGTGATCTTTTTGGCTACAGAGCAAAGATTGTGGTTGTTTCCTGTAAAGGAACCATCTGCTGAGGCAAAACATGATAATCCGTGCCCACTTCAAACACCGCATGCTCCGTCCTGCAGCTTTTGTTTCAGAGACCCAACAGTAGTCAGGTGGAAATAATTCTGTTTTGGATTTTTTTTTAAGTGCTAATTTGGTTTTCATTGGCATATTTCAGAGCAAACCTTCTCTGTATATCAGGCATCTCCACCACTCACCACCATTTATCTGTCTAAAGAAAACTCTGAGGATTGGAACTATTTATAGTTGAACCCTGTGTTCTGGGTCAAGTAGAATCACAATCAGGGAACCAAGTACAGGGAATGGCCTAAAAGAGGCCCTAGAAAGCCAGGAAGACATGCAAGCACATGTAGTAGTGAATTAAATGGGTCAGGACACCTTCTCTGTCCCCAGGCCCACTGGCATGGGTAGTCTGGTGTCTATGCCAAGACAGACATGTCTATGCCAAGAAACAAACAAACAAATAAATAAAATAAGACAGAACGTTCTTTTTTTCTTAAAAGCACAAAGAGAAAGTCTGATTTTCAGGGAGTTGCTTTTCTCCTGTTGTCTGTCTGGCTCCTCCAGAGCTGCAGGACACTCATCAGAGAGGGTTGATACTCAGTCCCTGCTCTGCCATGGTCAAGGGGAGATGCCTGAAGCCCCCAAGATGGAAAACCTTGCAAGCATCCTTCTGCAGAAGGCAAATAGCTGCATTTGGATGTTACTTTTTTCCACCTCAAACCAACACTTGGTGGGCCCAGCAGACAAAGCTTTTCCACAAGTGATGATACAGCTCATGTGACAATTTTTTTCTTCTGAGCACTCGAATGCAAACGTTTGACATGTGTCTGGTTTTCTAACCACAGAGACAATATCTTCTTCCTCTGGGCTCCGTGGGGAGGCAGAGGCTGGAGGGTTTCTCACTCCTCCTTCACCTCCCCTGACTCATTCACCCTCAGAGATGCCCAGGCAACAGGAAAATAAACTAGAGCAGACACCTTCTGAGCAGTTAGTCTGTGGTGTCCCAAGAAGTCCAAGCTAATTCTTGGGACCTTCATCCATGGAGCTCTGTTTTTTTTCCCAGGTGCAGTTGCCCCAAGTCTGAGTGAATACATCTACTGGTTCCTGTCTTCCATTCCATGTCTTCCACCCAGGGAAAGGTAATACAGAGCAAGAAAGGCTACAGAGGTCTAACAGGTTCTACTGAATCATCAAAAACAGGGTAACAGAAAACCAATAAAACTGTGTACCCATACATCTATTCTTTTTTTGTTACTCGTCACAGGAAATAGGCATCAAAGGGCTGTTCTGAGGCACGCAGAGTGAGAGGTGAAACAGAGCTGCTCTCATAACCAATGCACTTTGTGATTCATGATCTTCAGCTTTTCCTAGAAGGAAAAATCAAAGATTATGGTAGTTGTTTATGGGGAAGATAAAGAAGAATCACCATTATGGAGGCTTGATCTAAAGAGTTCAACCCTGTGAAAAATTCTGTGATTCAGGGCCTTCTTCAGACCTGAGGAGATTCAAATCCATTGCTCCAGATGTCCAGGAGAGGCACTGGACCATTAGGCTACAACCAACTTATGGGAAGAGGGACAGGAAGGCCACAGCACAGCAGCTCATCCTAAGTTCTTCTATGAAGAGAAACAGTAGTTTAAACTCTCTCTGGCTAGCAAAGCAGCCCAGATCATTTATTGCCTGCAAGGACACAGCAACCACTAAACTGTCATGCCCAAACTGCCTGTGGGCATACTACACAACCAGCTCTTGCATGCTCCTTGCCAAAGACATCAGATATTTCACTTGGATCTGGAAGCCATGCTGCTAGGGGAGTCTTGCAGAGTAGAAATGGGAGATCATGATCACAGGGGGGACATTGACTCTCAGTTCCAGTCTCAGGTCCCTCCAGAAATTTGCAGCCAGCAGGTCAGGTGGTACCTGTTCATCCTAATGCCAAGTAGGATGAGGAGTGGTGGCGTGGGTTAGCAGAAGACAAAGAGATGGGCTCTGGCTGAGGATTGGGAGTGTACAAGGAAGAAAACGAAAGGAAAAAATTGGATGGCCAGTACTCAGCAACTTGGGCAGAATTCAACAAAGAAACTCCTTAAAAAAAAGTAAGAATGTTAAGATGCTGTACTTCTGCCATTTCAAAGTGAAACACTGGGACTTCAAGTAGCTTGTTTCCTCTAAAAACTGTGAACACTAACAGAGAGGGGGTTAAATACAGTGGAAATACAAAACCCAAACATTAAACCTAGGGAGGAACAAAACATTTCGGCCTGACTTAAAGTGACCTTCTCTGGCTTGCTTTGTTGATTTCCAGAGAATATCCCTCAACACTTTCCTCCTCTGAAATCTCTTCTCACTCCCTTCACATATTTTTATTTTATTAATTGCAGCTACCAAGCCCAGCTCTGTCCACATCTTAACTCAACTCAAGCTCCTTTTCTTTTCTGTCGGAGAAGCAGGCGGGCAGCTGGGAGGTGGAAGCCATCCTGCAGCCAAGCTTCATTTCTCAGAGACTGTGTGTGGTGGAGCTGGCCCCTGCACCACCAGCACAGTATCCCATGTGCTTGGGTGAAAGGAGGGCTGAGGTTGGTTATGGTTTTATTCAGTGTAGTGCAGAGCCCCACTCCTTGCTTCTGCACCATGTCACCATGAGCCATATGATGAGGACAAGCTTTGGAGAGTCACAGAGTTAGCCCAGGATGCTTTGGCAAAGGTCAGAACTTTGGAAACCAGATTAGGGTGAAAAAAATCTGGGGTAATTAGAATGAAGCAGGAAGAAGATATCTCAGAGAGGTCCTTGGAAGATGTTTGCTCAGTGGTGACTTGGAGCTAAGTAATCCAGCAAAGGTCTACCCACTTCAGGTCCTGGCTACAGTTGTACTCCTGGGTCCACCAGGGTCATAACAAAACCTCTTAGAAACACACTTCTGCACATATTCCTTTCCTAGATCCATATGTCCATATAAGAGTAACAAGAGTAACAATAACTAATGCTAACAGAAAAGCAGAACTTTAAATTAAGAGAAATATTCATTAACTAATGAAGTTTGGTTTAATAGTTCAGTGAGATTCTGGAGATACTGGCCTTTCAGATCTCCTGTGCAAGAACTTGGTAGTGATATTGATAAATACTTGTATTGCAGGAGGCTAATGCATGTACTTCTTCCTCATGGTTTGTGGTTAATATTGGGAGCATCCTGCTATGCAAAAAGCAACCACATAAACTGGTGAAAGAAGAATCCATAAAGATTTATTGAATATAAAGCCACAACTACAGGAAGTCTATGAAGAGCAAGTCTTGCTCTGACCTACTACTGGTTTGACTTGAACTCTTGTTCTCATGCACCTTCTTGGAAGTATTTATAGACATATTATTTGTATTATTTCTCGACAGGTAATACTGGGACTCTGTAATGAATCTGTCCAATTACTGAAAAGTTTTGCAAAGGCTTGCATCCCATGTTGGTTAGATACCATTAGAGGCTAAAGCTCCAGTTGGTTATTCCACCTGCTTGATCCTATCTGTGGAGACATTTGGATAAGGCCTCCAGAATGAGGTGATTTATAGTCATGCTTATTTTTCACAGATGTTCACCTAATCTAACATTACCATTCCCCAGGATTTATGTAAGCAGGTGTTATACTCCTGAAATCAGCCACCCACATAAACCCCATGGTGCCCTCACAGGGGATGCTTCTTCTAGTACCTGACAACCCAAAACTGAAAATGGAAACATCAATTGCCACTAGGGCTGATGGCACTGGAAACCCCTTACTACATTCTCAGCTGTACATGGGTCTTCATAGTTCAAGTGTCACAGTTCTGGCTGTGCTCTGAGGGAACTGTCTCCCAGTTTTTCCCTAATGCATTCTAACCCCATCATAAGGGTTAATTGTTAGTCTGCTAATACTTTCTCTTTATGACTTTTTAGTTCCTGATTGCCATCACACTCTGTTCTCCTATCAAGGGATCTAGACTCCCACAAAGCAAGAATTTCTCTTAAATCTTAGATCAGTCATAAAGTCTTCTATGTTTTCAGCTGCTTTTGGTAATAGCTGTTTTAAAGTATCACTCTTGCACATCTCGTCTTGATGTGGAGTGTAGTAGTCCTTCCATCTCTGCTGCACGCTTTCGTAGTTAACTTCCTTTGCCTGAGTTAGATGAAAAACATTGAAAGCATAAAGTGCTTTAGAGCCAGCTGCTGTCAGAAATAAAGCACCTTCTGACTGGTTTCCTTTCAGTGGCATGTTTAACGTGGTGATATAAAATGAAGCAATGACTCTCCTCTCTCCCTAAATGTGCAATTTGTTTAGGGTTTATAACCAGGCTTGTCTTCCAGGCACTGCATTACTAATTTTCACTAGTTTATTTCACTCCTTATGTCATGAAATAATCATAGAATCACAGAATGGAAGGGTTTAGAAGGGACCTCCAGAGATCATCAAGTTCAACCCCCCCCCTGCCAGAGCAGGAACACTCAGGACATGTTGCACAGGAACAGATCCAGGTGGGTTTTGAAAGTCTCTAGCGAAGGAGACTCCACAAGCTCTCTGGGCAGCCTGTTCCAGTGCTCCGTCTCCCTTTGATGCTCATGAATCACTCCTAGTAAGTATGCCAGTGCCCTACTTTCTTCAGGGTCTGAGTTTCAGTTATTTCGCTTTGTGGAACTAGGGTACTTTCACAGATGAATCATAGAATGGTTTGGGTTGGAAGCGGCCTTAAAGTTTGTCTAATTTCACCGCCCCTGCCACTGGCAGGCACACCTCTAGGGACCATTAGACAAGGTGGCTCAAAGTCCCATCCAACCTTGAACACTGCCAAGGATGGGGCCTCCACAGCTTCCCTGAGCAACCTGTTCCAGTGTCTCAACACTCTCATAGTCAAGAACTTCTTCCTAATTGCTAATCTTAATCTACCCTCTTCCAGTTTGAAATCATCACCCCTTGTCCTATCACCACAAGCCCTTGTAAAAAGTTCCTCTTCAGCTTTCTTATAGGCCCGCTTCAGATACTGGAAGGCTACAATAAGATTTTCCCCAGAGTCTTCTCTTCTCCAGACTGAACAACCCTGACCCTCTCAGCCTTTCTTTGTAGGAGAGCTGTTCCATCCATCTGATCATCTTCATGGCCCTCCTCTGAACCTGCTCCAACAGGTCCATGTCATTCTTGTGTTGGGAGCTCCAGAACTGGACACGCTACTCCAGGTGAGGTCTCATGAGAGTGGAGCAGAGAGGAAGAAGCACCTCCCATGAACTGCTGGCCACACTGCTTTTGATGCAGTCCAAAATACAGTTGTCTTTCTGGGCTGCACTCGCACATTGATGGTTAATGCTGAACTTTTCATCAACAAACACTCCAGAGTATTTCTCTTTAGGATTTGTCTCAATCCATGCTCTGCCCAGACTCTGTGCTTGGGATTGCCTTTGGCCTTGTGGAACTTCATGAGGTTTCCATGGGCTTACCTCTCAAGTCAGTTGAGGTCCATGAGCCTGTCAAGGTTCATGAGAATTACTGTGCAGTAGCATGCCATCATACATTAAGTGCTCCCAATTATCTGTGTTTCTGTTTTTCAGCTCATGATAAGCTGCCGTACAAGATCTTGGCAAATGCAAATCAGTTTGTGTCCTTTAGGGGTAAGCTAACTGAAGCTACCTGAGGTGTCTTGCTCATACCTGGTGGTTTCCAGTAAAATGTAACGTGGCTACATAGAATCACAGAATCAGTAAGGTTGGAAAAGACCCCTAAGATCATCAAGTCCAACCTAACATTCTCATGACCACTAAACCATGTAAGAGTAAGAGATGGGGCAGGAGATAGGACCTGGCTTGTGCAGGGTTTTCTGAAATCACAGATAGATGAGGAGATAAGTAGAAGATGGGGGAGGAGAAGGCCCTTGGCCTCTGCAGGGGTTTGTGATGTCACAAGTAGATGAGTAGGAGATGGGGCAGGATAAGACCTCTGCCTTCTATAGGGGTTTGTAATGTCACAGGTGAATGAGTAGAATATGGGGCAGAAGAAGGGACCTAGCTTGTGTGAGGTTTTGCGACATCACTGTTGGATCAGTAGATGATTCAGTAGCAGGCTCCTGGCATCTCCCTGTTCATCCCACCATGCAAAGAATATTGCTTTGAGGATAATGGCTCCCAGTGTTGGTGAAAAGATGTGGAAAAGTCTCTTGGCATGTTGATTGGCTTATTACTGGTTTGTGAAATGAGATTCATGATCTGGCTTCTGTTGCTATGTGTAATGCACGTGTAGATGAGATTGCTGCTGGAAGAACATTTAAGCTGCCTGCCAACCTCATCAGTCAATAAATTCTGGCCTGAAAAGCTCTAGAGGGCTTGGAAAGCTGAAGAGAGTTCTTCATTCCTTCAGGCATCTTCCAGTTCCTCAATCCTTTCAGAGTTAATCTTCTCAAGGACTCATCTCCAGTGCATCGCCCAAGATCTGACAGACTGCCAGCATTTTGGGAAGCTTCATTTTTGGGTATTCAGCATAATAATTTTAAGAAAGTCTCACCTTCAGGGGACAACACTCAGCCTTTTTTGAAGTTTGTCCTTGTCATACACTTCCAATGTGGGCACAAAACCCCATCAGCAGCTCCAAAGAATTTATCATAGAATCATAGATTGTCTTGAGTTGGAAGTGACCTTAAAGAGCATCTAGTTCCAACCCTCCTGCTATGGGCTGGGACACCTCCCACTACATCAGGTTACTCAGACCCTCATCCAGCCTGGTATTAAACACTTCCAGGGATGAGGTGTCCACAACATCTCTAGACAACAAATTTCTGGAAGTCCTTTCCTAAGAGGACTTCTTGGATTTCCTTCTTCTCATCTTGAATGTCCAGGGTTTGAACTCTGGCTCTCCAGACACATTCAGTACGGATCATTTTGACTTCAGGTGAACATACCTCTGACATTTCATGGCCAATCTATTTCAATGACAATTTAAATATCACCTCCGTGCTTGTGATCATGTCTATTTAATGTCGCTACCTCCTCTCTAGTGCCCATCTTTCTGAAACAGAACATCAGCCATGATATTAAGATTAAAAAGGAGAAACATTTTCATATCATCAGGAGAGAAACTTCATAAAGTTCAGCAAGCAAATGAGTCATTTACATACTGAAAGAGATTTTTCATGCACTGCCCCTTTTTCCCATCACTCTGCTGCAAATGCTTATTGTAACTGGTCTTGGGATTTTGAACTCAGGACTAACTGGTTACGGGCTAACAGCAAACTTTTGCTAAGCTAGCCGTAATTAAAACTTTTTTTCTTCAACATCCAAATGTACAGTCTTCTAACACCTTTAGTTTTCTATGTCATTGTTTGGTCTGTGACTCAGATGCATAATTTCCATCAAATGCAATGTGGGTTGAAACCTTATGCAGCCAACTGAAGTTCACTGTGTTTCTCATCTACGGTAAATACTCTGTGCTGTACAAAAATATTTACAGAAAAATATAAGACTAGACACATAGGTGGAGCATGTGTGTGTTCAGAGAAAACACAGGACCACAGTAAAATAGGATCTCAAGAAGCCACCTCCACCACCATATGTCCCAGGGTATGATCAATCCTACCTATTTCAGTTCTCTCTGTTTGCTTAATTCCTCATTAAAATCTCCCACAAGTTTTTGTAGAGGTGCAAGTTCACCTGACTTACTCTTAAAACTTCAAGGGATGGAGCTTCTGCAACAGCAACCTGTTCAGAATTTCTTGGTCACAGCTGATGAAGTGTTATCCCTTAATTTCCCCTTACTGCAGTTTAAACCCATTATTCCCAGTCCTGTTCTTATCATTGGAGCCAGTGAACATATATCACAGCAAATGCCCTTCAGTATTTTAGGGTTAGAATTGCCTTCAGTGTGGATCCTTTCTGACAAAGGAAGAATGCACAATAAGGAACCATTTTTACCCCGTAAGTGCTTACTATCAGAAGGGAAAAAGGAGAGAGAAAGTGATACTCCAAGAATACCAGAACATTGAAAGACAGCAAGGTAGTGTATTATACACTACCCCATATCACTCCTGATTTAATTAATAGCTTCATCCTGCAAACACTTGAACAAATTTATTCCAGTAAGCTTGTGGACACATAAATACTGGCATCGTTCATTCACAGGAACATCTTTCTTCCTTTTTAAAGATTATGACCTGTTCATGGGCTCCAGGCCTGATTTATAAGCCCAAATAGCTGAAGTCTGAATTGATCCTCATATTTCTGTAGAAATATTCTGGAAAAAAGCCTTCCCTTGAATTATTGCATAAAAAAAAATAAGAAGAATAACCACACTTCTTCAAAAACCTACATGAGTAATAGGTTACCAGAATATGTCATTGTCCAGTTAATTTTAGAGATTGCATCATCTGTTTTATTTTGGCATGTCACATTGTCCAACAATCTTCAAAAATTTCACATTTGGGATGTACATCGAACATAAATTCTCTTTAAGTGGTGTATTTCAGGAACTTGTCAAAAAAACCTCCCAGAGTCCAATGTGTTCTACTGAGATTCAAAGGACAGTACACATACATATACATCCACAAATACATATGTGTGTGCATATATAGATATATAATTATATATAATTTTTGCAGTTTGAGAGACACATTCAGCTATAAAAACTCTGTTCACTACTTTCACTACTTTTCTCTCTGTAATGCAAAAGACGAGTCAATCATTAACCCAGTGCTTGGGCTTGAATCTCTTTTCCCCAACTTTTGCACAAAGAGAAGCTACCCAAATGAATTCTTTGGAGTTACACCAGTGTGAAAGTAGAGCAACTGAGAGAAAAATAATACTCTTCTGTTCATGAAATCTGAAGAGGTTTATTTCAGTTTCATTTATTCCAAGGCTTTTCAGCTGGGAACACTATTTTTATTTTACTTTTTTTTAAACTTCATATGGTGCAACTTGAAGCTGCTATAAAAACTCCTTCAGTCTTCTGAAACTCAGGCTTCCTTCCTTCGTTGTAGCATCTGTAACTCTTGAGTCTCTCATGGAAAATGCATTCCTCAAAAACTCCTCACAAGAGTGATTGATTAGAGGTTGGTTTTCAACTTGATTGCATTTATGTGATGGGCTATATAAGCAACATTGACCTAATCTTATCAACGGAGGCATGAAAAAGCAAAAACAAAACCAAACAAATAAAGTACATTATTTGCATGTGGTACAAGCATCGATGACTGTTTACCCATAAGATCAGTTTCATGAACTCGTTGCCCTTACATCCTGCAGGATCTGGGAGCCATATCTAGATTGGTTTTGTGCAAGGCCAGCTCTGATTTTTACAGCCTGATTGGATCCAATGCATCCCATGGCAGCCCAAGCTCCCAGCAGATATTCAGAGCTCAGCTCACTCTGAGCAATATGTTGTTGAGTTCTAAGTTAGCAGTCCTCAAAATGACCACTGTCACCTTCCTCCAGTTACATCCCTGTATCATTTCAGGCTTTTCTTATGGGGCTGAGATATACCTATGTGTGGACTGTGTGCAGCACCACATAAGGGTATCTCATGGAGGACAGCACACAAACCTTTGTTATGTACCTGCAAAGACCCTTCTATCACTCACATGGTGTTGCCTTAATTGGTGATGGCTCCATCATAGAATCATAGAATTGCTATGGTTGGAAGGCACGTTTAACATCATCAAGTCCAACTGTTAACCCAGCACTGCCAAGCCCTCCACTAAACCATGTCCCTCAGCACCACATCTACACATCTTTTAAATACCTCCAAGGATGGGGACTCCACCACTTCCCTGGGCAGCCTGTTCCAAGGCTTGACAGCCCTTTCAGTGTAGGAATTTTTCATAATATCCAATCTAAACCTCCCCTAGTGCAACTTGAGTCCTTTTGCTCTTGTCTTACCACTTGTTACTTAGGATAAGAGACCAACATCTTTCACTCTATCCTCAGTTACCTGTCACAGTTGACATATGGACCAGCTGATTCTATTTGCAAAACAAAAGTGGAAGATGAACCTGGAATGAGACCCAAGCACATCCAGAGATGCAAGTCAGGTTTAACTGGCAAAATTCAGAAATCTTTTGAAGCCTTGTGACACACAGGTGGTAATTGGTGGTCCTGTGGAGCTCACTCCTGGGACGAGTGTCCAGGATGAACCAAGGAGATGTGGGAGCTGGGACTGGCCAGCTGCACCCCATTTCAATTCAGATATATTGCAGAGCAGACACAGGAAATTGCTACCCAAGAACACAAACCCAAATACACACGGATGTTTAGTTTCATTTTAACATCCCCAAAAGGCAGCTGATTCTCATTAAAAATATAATATATGAAAGGAGGGAAGAGGAGGCACATTTGCAAGAGATGGAGTTGGCAGGAGCCTAAAAGATTATCCTCTTCATCTGTCTGTCACAAGGCAAGATCAGCCCTACCCAAGACCTTATCAGTAAATATTTGTCTAAGTTATTTTGAAAAGAGAAAGAAATATTGAAGTTCCCCCCACTTCCCCATGAATGATGAAAAGTTCAGTATGATTTATCAGTCACAAACTCTACAGATGTTTCTCTGTAAATATTCTCACCAAAGCATGGCTTTTTTTTATTGTTATTCTGTTACTAGGAGAATTTCAATTGCAGAGCAACCTGAAGATCTCAGATAGGACCAGGAGAAAACTGAAGCAATCCATCAGTTCAAAGCATCAGTCAAACCTATCAGTCAAACCACAGCCATCAGTCAAACTGAACCAGTCTGATCTTCTTGGGACACCCTACACAGCCAAAGGCAAGGTCAGCGCAGGAAGACTCTGGGGCTGTATTTCTTTAAAAGCAATGACTCAGAGGGATTAGCAAGTACACCCAGATGTCTAATGGAACCAGCCCATCATGGAATTTCAGGCCAAAATGTCTTGTCCTTAGCAGACACAGAGAAGAGATACACCTATTTCTTTGATCTAAACATCTTCAATGGCTTCCATCTTTTGCCATGGCCACCCTGATCCTTGTTACCATACTCCTCAAGAAACCTTGGAGCCCACCTGGCACCCACTGCAGTCAAAGAGAAGATGTCATTTAGATGGTCCAACCTTTAAATACAGGTTCCCCAGGCTGCACTTAATCATCAGCTTTTCCTGCACATGAAGTCTGGAAAACATGTCTTAGGAAGAGTGGCTGAGGGAACTGGGGTTGTTTAGTCTAGAAAAGAGTAGACTGAGAGGAGACCTTATTGCTCTCTACAACTACCTAAAAGGAGGTTGTAGTGAGGCTGGTGTCGGTCTCTTCTCCCAAATTACTAATGAT
>JANHFX010004850.1:0-36211 GCA_027560015.1 Chloroceryle amazona | reverse complement strand
CCTCCCCGCCCCCAGCGGGGGCGCGAAGAGCCCTTAGGGACTCTCCTCGAGGCGGCGGGTGACGTCACGGGCGGCGCCGGGGAGGGTTGTGGGGGCTGTAGTTCCCGTGGGGGAGCGCGGGCGGCCATTTGAACTCGGGGCAGCTCCCTCCTCCCGCCCGCCTCGGCCAGAGCGGGCCCCAGCTCTCTGCCCTCGAAGGCCTAAGGCCGCAGGGCCCGGCGCGCCTCTTCAGGTGCTGGCCCAGAGGATCCTGGGGTTCTTGCCTGTACGGTGGGAGACTCACTCACCCTGGTGATGGGTGTAAGGTCCCCCAAAAAGCCTCAGAATGCCTCTTGCTGTGGGTAAAGGAGGGGCAGCAGCCATGGCTGGGCAGCGGGCCCACACGCAGCTGTAGTCTACCGCGTATTTGAAAATGCGCATCTCCTTGCTGTGGGCGTTGAGCATCCCATAAAAATTAATAACCAGAAAAAAAAAAATATGCAAGGCCTCTCTAAGAACAAAGGTTAAAGTCAGCGTGTGCCATAAAACACTTAAAAAAAAAGAAACAGGGAATTGCCTGTCCCCAGTTTACTCAGTCAGTGGAACAGTGGGTGCCACTGGTGTCATTTTGGTGGGCTAAAAGCCACACAGTTTTATTTTACTGCATTTATTTTTGTTTTATTGCGTGTAGCTCCATATAACCATTATGGCTGTAACATAGATGTAGTTGACATGTACGTACAGCTTCAGGAACGTTGTGGCAACATGAACATCAAGAAAGCAAGAGAGTTCAATTATAAATAATAAAAGCAAATTGTAAACATATTACTTTTAAATGTTTACAGACTCTCATTTGGACTCTCATGCTGCCAATGCACGGATGGGCAATTATAATGAAAAAAATCCCACTTCTTCCCATGTCATAAAGCTATTTATAGAGAGAGACGTATCTTGCACCATGCAAACTAAGCATTTTAAGATTGTAATTAATGCCTTAATTACACCAGCCTTAATAGACATGCAAAGAAAAAGAAAAACATATGTTCTACATGAAGGAACTTCTTAAATTAGCTTGGAGATTGAAGTTAGCATATAAAATTTGAAGTTACTGTATAAAATAGTGGTTTGCTTAGTAACTGATTTTTATTACAAACCTTTGCTATCCCAATAAGCAGGTTGGTTGCTAGAGTGTCAGACAGAACTTGCTTTCAGATTTTCAATAAATCTATTTCCGTATGGAACACAAATTATCTCTTACAAATTGTTTTGACAAACAGCTAACATCTTTGAACTTTTCATGTTTAAGCATAAATTTCTCTCTCTTTTTGTTTTTATTTTTTTTTTCTGGTATTCATTTCCCAATCAATAATGAAAAGCATGTTGACTTTTATTCCTAAATGAATTGAAATCATTTGCTAACGGTAGCAGCTTGTCAAAAAAAAAGAGTTTGGAGCACTTAAAATAGTGGAAGGCAGCACAGTACCAAAACTACAAAAGCTGCTTTCCTATTTTCTTTCACGAAGCCAAGACTGGACAGACCCATCCGTGGTGTCTCCAGAAACAGTTCCCATTATCTGCACATTCTGGGTCTTCCTGATGGCCTCTGCCTGGGCCCACACCTGAGCTGTGCACATGCGGTATCTGTCGCTGCAGCAGAAGATCTCCGGGCCAGGAGAACAGGGAAGGTGCTCCACCTGACACAGACAGACCTGTTGGCCATTTTCAGTTTCACAGCTGCCAGTGCTGTTCCAAACCCTGTGGCAGTTTGTAGGGCTGGCTTTCAGCGGCTCTAGTTCTTTCTATCTCTGGTGGAGATCCCAGAAGATAATTTTATACCACTGTTTACTCTTCTGGATGAGTGCATCCCTGTGGAGCTCCTGCAACTTTTCCCTTCTCCTGTTCATTGTGTAGGCGAGGCTGTAGAAAGATAATGGAAAGGATTTTCGGGGTGGTCGTTATGGCCACCTTGTTTCCTATCATCCCAATCCATGCTTTGGAATTTCTTATCCCATGCTTGGCAGAGACAGTCTTATATCTGGGCAAGATTTCCAAGTCAGCTGCCAGTAAGGTAAGAGAAGCGGGTGGAAAGTTGTGCTTGAATTTCATGAGCCTGCTCTCTGTGATACTTTTCTGCTTTCTGTTGCTCTTAATATTCTTAATATTTATTTCACTGTTTTTAACTGATCATGCAGCAGCACTTCCCACATGACTTGTACAGTTATATTAATTTCCATTCAGAATGGAGATTTATATGATCAGTGCTTTTTGAAGATCTGTATTAGAAACTGCATTATACTCTACATGCAACTTCCGTTTGCATCAATGTGGAGACTGAATCTAGAAAGCGGTGTTGTGCTCATTGAATGAAGTCTGACTTAAATACTTACGTGTGCACTGACAAAATGCTGAGTACTGAATTTAACTTTAAGTGCTGCCTTCTGATCTGTTAGGCTGTGCCTGCATCTCATATGCAAATAACAGTCCAACTACTACTCCAAACTTAATGCTGCTGTCTTGAGGTCCCTCTGATCTTGTGGCTCACTCTCCTCATTGGTACAAATCCCCGTGTCTGCACGCTGCTCTCGGCCGTGCCCCATGGTGCTGTACTCTCACAATACCCAAACATCTCACCAAGTGCACTCGCACATCACATGGTCCACAGGCCTTTGCAGAATTTTGTCAAGACCGTCCTGCTTTGGATCCCACCTGGGTATACTGCACAATTAAGCCAGGCAGGCCCGTCTCCTTTTGCACCCTCTTGCTGAGTCAGGGCAGTGTGACCAGCTGAACAGAAGGAGTTTGGGAAGAGCCAGAGAAAGACCTTTCGGTTGCTGTGGGACTCTGGTAGCTCTCTTCTGGGATCAGGATGCACCCGCTTCCTACCACAAGACATTTCTCAATGGGGCACCAATTGTGTAGGATGCAGTAAGTCTCTGGCAACCACAGCTGTGGTGGTTACTCAGCCATGTCCTCAGCTGCTCCTGGGTGGCTGCTGAGTGTGGTGCCTTACATGGTTGCTGCATGGGGTCTGTGGGCACAGCCTGGGATTGGCTTGATGCTGTCAGGATTGCTCTTGCTTCCTGCAAACTTTACAACCTGTGCAGAGGCAGCAAACCCGGTGGCTCTAGAGATCCAGAATATATTTGGAGAGCTTATGACCAGCCCCATTGTGATGTATAAAATCCCCCAAGCCCATTCAAATAAAGTGCACATAGGTGCCTTCTTCAAGCTGTCCGTGGGGACAGATTTTTCAAGGAAAGGTAGGCAATTTAAACTCAGGCCATGTTTTGGCTTCACCCTTACAGGATCTTTAGAAACAAAGTTTCCCTGTAGCATCAGAAGGACTGTACAGAAAAATCTCTCTTTGCTCTCTAAGCCCTGGCTACAAGTTCAGATTGTGCATCCACCATCTGGCCACGTGCCTGTGACAAGCAAGTTCACCACCATGGCTTGCAGTAGAACATACGTGGCATGCTTTCCTTGCAAATGCTAAAATAAACCCACAATAAACAACCCAAAAACCAAAGAGTGGAGGAGAGCCCCCTAACCTTCAAACACCTGCATTACTCCAGTCCTAACATCTCCTTTGTGTTACTCACCAGACTTCCAAGCTGTCACACATGCACTTGAATTTTTCACCATCTCGTGTGGTTAATTATAAAAAACAAATTCAACACACACTGCAGTCCCATCTTCACTAGGCCATGTAGATGACTGAAACTTAAATTCTCAGCAGATTTAACCTCGTAAATACAGTTTGTGTAACCTGGCAATAAACGTATTGGAAGGAGTGGATGATTCCTGTTCAAAAACCAGACTGGATTTGCTGTTACTCAAAGCTCAATAGACTGGAAAATGACAGAGAAATGTCTTCTGAGACACAGGGTCCACTGAGATCTTGGGCAAAGGTTGTCGTGTGAAGGCAGCAGACTGTGACTCTTGGAGGTTACAACCCTTCTGCAACAGCCACCGGATTGTTTTTGGAGCAGGAGTAAAAGCTCGCACCAGGACTAATCCAAGCTCTTGCTTGCCTGGTAGAGGGGCCATAAACTGAAGTGTGATGCACTGAGGAAATGTTAACATGAAGATCCTCTTCCTTGTAGTTATTATGCTAAGAAATACGTATCTTTCTGTTTGTGCTATTTCCATATGAGAATTTTGATGGCTTGTTTGTATGGGTTGTCTTCAACCTTCCTCTGTCGCTTTTCTTAACTTCATAAAATATTATTTAGTTACGAGAATTTTTTTTCTGTTTTGTGATCATCATATAAATTCAGCTTTTCAATTTTGTAGTCCTCAAATCCTATAACAGTCTCTTTCATTTTAGAATCACAGAATCAGTTAAGTTGGAAAAGACCTTTAAGATCATTGAGTCTAACTGTAAATATTATTTTGTTTATCCTAATGAAATTTCACTTGGAAATTCCCACCACAATCCATGTATGAGGAGAGGAGGAAAGGGTGAATGTAGGGATGCCTGTTGCCTAGATTAGCTAATGAATTTAAATTGTCCCATGGTGAAAGATTAAACAAATAGTTACAAAAAGAAGTTTAGTGTTCTGCAGGAAGTTTATAAGCAGGTAAGAACCAAAGATGTCAGGCAAGCAAGATGAGCTGGACCCACAGCACCTGCATTTTACTTACTAAACAAAACCAATGGGTACTGTCAGCTCAGGCTGTGGCAGGATACATTGCTGTCACCCTGGCCCGAATACTAAGGAAATAAAAAGTTAAGGAGGAGGATTGATCTTTCCTTTTTGTTTTATTTATGACATTGTTAATGATGCAAGCTGATTATCCATTAATCTTTTGATCTCACCTCTGATCTGTTATTAGACTTGGACAGCGGCAGAGAGCTTTGACCATGACCTCACACTATTGTATAAATCCCATCAATGCATTTGGACGGTCTGTATGCCACGCGTGCGGCAAATGCTGGGATGGCAGCGGGAGGGGAGCTGGGTTTTGTGGTAGAGCGCACGTCTGGTGAAGCTGAGCTCATTATTGCTTTAGGATCTCTCCGGGAGATAGCTAATACTTAAGCGGTGGGAGCAGAGTGAAGAAGGAGAGGGCTACTGTGACTCATGAAGGTTAATCTTGCACAGTCAAAATGCTTAAATTAAGACTGGAGTGTTGAGCTAAATTTGAGGCTTCATGTGATTACCTACACAATAAAGGGCACGAAGGGGAACTGAGAGTCTTAGAAAAGCAGAAAGCCTTGCAAGGCCCTGGAATATTGTACTTATTGTGATACAGGTCTCAATGAAATGCAGCTCTTGTCACCCTCTTCTTAAAAGCTTTTCTCATGTATATGCAGGGTGACTTTTTATTTATTTAATCAGCTCATGATCATGAATGTAGTGATATATTTTATTTTTAAATCTGCTTCAGAGAGAAATATCTGATTCCCCTGATATATCTCCTAAGTATTCTGGAGTTCCCTGCCACCATCACTCGAGTACTCAAACAAACCAATGGAGAGAGAGTGAGAACATGGACTGAGAGAGGACCTTCTGTCAGTCTGCCTTGCAAAGGAAACATAAGGAATTACTTTTTTAGAGAAGCTATGATGATGAATCAATCATACATACCACTTACACAGTTAACAGATGTTCCTATTAAGTTTTTGTAGTATAAGTGCCCATAAACCATTCAGAGAAAAAGAACCCCCTTTTGCATAGCTTTTTACAAAGCTAACAGTTAATAGGATAATAACAGGGCAGATTTAGAAACAATCTGCACTGGAAAAATTGAGGACCCTCCAGAAATGCCATCTGAGTGGCAAAGAGCCCTGAGAAATTCAGACTTTCAGTTTGTGAAGCTCTGTACCAAGAAAAGGTTAAAAATCCTAAACCAAAGGGAAATGTGGTAATAATGTTTTTCATTTTCTTGCAAGAAATTAAAACCAATACAGAACTGTAATGAGTAAACACTAGACAGTGTACAAAGAGAAAAGATAATTTATGTGAGTCATCACTGCTGGCAAGGAAAAACCTTCAATCAGATACTACTCTGCTAGTCCTTGGTAGTATTCACTGAAACACCTGGCTGCTCTCAGATCACCTCAAGCTTATGAAGAGCCCTCCTACAGCTTCTTCTGTGCTTCCTATTTTTGGCTGAAATAAAACTAAATCATTTCCCCCCAGGTAACTGAAAACATGCCAATGCAGTCAAACATGGGAGTCCCGGCGCACAGGGCTGCTGCCAACCCCCTGTTCCCTGTGGCTGTATCCCCTTCCTAGATGTAGATCTCAAAACAACATTTCTCTGGCCAACAGACCACCTTACTTCAGCAGTCCTGAAATTAGGATGACTGTATTTGTTTTTCAAGGGTAACTTTTCTGCAAAGATTGAGGCCCCTGGTATATGGGGAGACAGGCTGACAAATTAGCTGTTGCTTATTGAACTCATGCAGAGTAATGGTACTTCATCACCAAGACTTTTCCTAACTTCCAAACAGCAATGTCAAATAAAATTTAAATACTATCTTTATGACAAAGGTTAAGTCTTGAGAAATCCCCCAAATTATCACGCTGTAATTTAGTTGCCTTTCAAAGCTCAATAATAACGGATTATATCACAGTATTGCTTCCAGTAGCAATGTTAATTTTTCCAGTTTTTAAATACTCAGATCTTGATTTCTGATAAAGTAATAATGCAGTCTGACAAAAACTGAAACCAGCCATTGCCTCTGATAAAACTACTCGAAGACACATAACATGCACCTTTTTCACCTAATTTTAATTAATATTTGTTTCCATGGAAGTATTCCACCCACCATGACTCATCACCACTGATCATCTTTCTGTTCCTGTGTGGCCTGCCCTAGGTGTTCCTTCGCTGGCAGGGGGGTTGGACTCGATGATCTTCGGAGGTCCCTTTCAACCCCTACCATTCTGTAATTCTGTGATCTTCAGCACTTAATGGTCTCTCCAAGGACTTGACGATGATTTTTGCAGAGTGAGAACTACACCTCCCTAAAGAAAACCAAGCACTACTAGGGAGAGCTTTCAGCACATGACAGGATAGAGACAGTGTCATCTGCTGAAGCTATTTAGGACAGCATTCTGAGCTAAACATCTCTAGCAGCAGCAATCCCGAGTCTGATTGAACCTGAAAATGGCACGAGTAGGATTTAGAGGAAGAAACCTCATTTCTCCTCTTGTTAACTCATTGCTTTGACAATAAGCAAGATGCTCTGTCTCTATGTACAGAAGTTTTTGTTGCCATATATTCTATGGCACTGATACCATCTGCCCAGTGCTACAGGCTGCAGCAACACTGAGAGAGCGTGGTATAGCAGGGGCTTTAGTTTAGCCATCAGTGTTTTAATGCTGCTCTCATTCAGTCTCATCTAGGGTTGCTCGGAGGAGGAGAAGTGTGGGAGATTTGCTTGGTCTACTTTCCAACTGGAATCAAAACTAGCATGTAGAGTTTTCTAGTCTGTTCTTATAGTCGCAAAGCACATACTCAGAGGAGGGTGAGCAAAACTGACTGACCTCCATGCAGGCGGGATCGCTTCTTGGAGGAATCTGCTTATGTTTATTTTTTAAATTCTGTTTCATACTGAGGCTCTCTCTAGGTATTTGTCAGATGGCAAACCCAATTTTCAGTGTAGAGCTTGTTTGCTCTCTTTTTCTTGTACACTCAGGTTTGGCTGAAGCTTTTGCAGGGAGTTGCATGGAAGCTGCACTGGCTGCTGCTGGCAGCCAAGTTGTTTCTCAGTCCTCAGCTGCAGGAAGTGTACGTGTGTTGCACGGACATAGGTCATGCAGGAGGACTGATTTGTATATCACTTGGCAGAGGAAGAGGTTATGGAGAAGCAGCTGTTGGGTATTTCTCCAGCACAGGTGTAAAAAGATGCAGTAAGCAGGGAGACAGACATGGCGATCCAAAGGAGAAGGGGAGTCTTTCCAGGCTGAAAAAAATCCCTGTCTAGTACCCAAAAGGTGCTCAAAAGTGATAAGAAAATTGAAGCTATGAAAACCTACAGGTCTTCTGTATGCATATGTACATGTACAGTTATGTATATTACATGAGGTAAGATCAAGACTGACTTAGTCCAAAACCTTTCTGCGTCCATTTACCTCAACGTTCAGATTTTTGAAGACATGGATGCTTTCAGGACTTCCCCAAGATCAAGCTCCTGGAAAGCATGGATGTTTATGCTGCCAGGGTATTTTCTGTGTTAGTGTTAAGCTCCACGGGTCTAGATGGATGTGCTTTGGGACACTGCTTCTCTGAAGTGTCACTATCTTGTCAGTATGCACTGCAGAGCTATGCCAAGGTGTCTGGAGCCACAGAAAGGTGGCAGGAGTCTATGAATCTCAAAACGGTTAATGCCCGTGTAGTCATCACGTTAATGCCCGTGTAGTCATCACACGGCAGCATCTGCCAGAGGGAACTACAGCAGGGATACACATCACCTTTTCTTCAGCTACAACGTCACCCTGGAGTTACCAGGAGGGTGGCGAAACCAGAGAGGATGTTCTGGTAAAGATCAGTAGTGTAGTTGTACTTTATCTCTTTTGCTTACTCATGACAGATCACCAAAGTTAAAAAGTAAACTAGTGAGTGGATCATAAAGCTGGGCATCTGCAGCTCAACACTGTTGAAATGCAACTTCATAGCATATTATCTATAAACTTTGCTTTACCGTGTTTGGTGGTGTTTATGTTTTTGCTTATTTGTATTTTGCGTATTTTATGTGTATTCTATATCCCATAGGCAGTTCCTGAATTCAATTTAGATTTTTTTTTTTTCTCTGATTGATCAGGACCAGTAAGTAATCTGTAGAAAATTTGTTTGTTCTGTTTGTTCCTGTCTTCTTCCTCAATGTGTTTGATGAGTGGGTGATTTGTTTGTGCTGTTGTTACGAAAACCATATGTTGATGTGGTCTTATGGAGGAGTGTTTTTATTATTTTAAGAGTTCAACTAAGGATGTTTCCAAAGGAGTCATAATTGCTCTTCTAAGTACAAAGGCTGAACAATGACTGGCTTACAAATGATGCCAAAAAAATGTTCAGCTTAGTGTAATTATTTCAAAGACTAAAATCTGTTTCTCAGAAGTGTCTTCTTTCCAGTCTGAACTTTTTAACATACGAAGGAAGTTATGTTTACTTAAGTTCTCTATGGATTTATAGTCCAAGTGCCTGGAACAAGTATGCACTTTTTCACATATATGTCAATGTATGCAAAAACTTTAAGGCTGCTCTTGTCTTCATGTGAAATGCATTGTGCTACAGCATAACCAAGGACAGAACCTGCAAGGATTTTGGTCATGAGTAGGCTTCCTGGTTTAATTGGCCAAGGGAAATTTCACTGCTCAGATGGCTGAATCACCTTTGGGGGTGTACAGAAACCAGATTAGTGCTGAGTTTTTTGTAGGACACTTGTGACCTCCATGAATAAAGAGGCCAGCACAGTTTGAAGCAGATAAGGATTTTCACTTGTAGGCCATTTGGCTCCCTTCCATTGGGAGCGTAGGACCAAACTCTGGGATACCGACCTAGTGAAACATCTATTCTACAACACTTGGTGAAAAAGGTTGGCTGTAAGTCAACATCTAGTGCTTTTTCTCTGTTGACATGAGCTGAGTGTAAGACCTGTGCAGACTAACAGTGCTGAGGGGTATGGTTGTCCTTTCCATGTGGCCAAAACTGGAGGGAATTTTCTGCTGAGAGACTGGAATCTGTACTGATGCCAGCTGGTCAATATTCCTGGAAATACTTTGTGAGACTCTTTGGCATCGCAGTAAGCAACAGACAACTGCTGAAGTTAAGGTTTTGACATAGATGATAGCAATTTACTCCATAAACATGAGAGACCCATTGACATCTGGGGGTCTACATGCAATATAAGGAATGCACGAGTGTAATGGTGGCAGAATTGGTCCCAGAATGGTCTGGTTCCTAAGGGGCTGAATACTATGCTAGCAAAAGGAGAATTGCTGAAAGTGCCTCAGTGCTTAGTAAAAGCTGGTAAAGAGGGAAGTATATGGCAGGGATTCAACTATATATTTTATATATAAAATATTAGATAGTGCCTATTATTCAGTGTTGCAGAAGTAAAGAGAATGAAAAGAGGAAAGCAGCTGTGCAGCTGGCCGAGACCTTGAAAAGGACAGACTTCTCAGAATAATTTTCAGAAAAACAATTTCAAACCTCCCTGCTGCAAAGCCTCCTACGCAGCCCTTGCAGAGAGCCGTTTAGAGGAGAACTTTAAACAAAGGAGTGCAATAGCATGGCAACAGTTTTGTGAACAGCAATATGGCAAATAAATGCTACATGTTTATAGGTGCATGTCAGCCAAAATAAGTTACTGGATGGAGCTGCTTTCTTGTGGGTTTCAGTAAGAAATGATCAGGGAGAGGAAAGTAGAAAATACTGATTCTGTAGTGAGACAGAACATATACATACTAATACACTTTGAAACCATTTGTGTATATGTAACTTAAATGTTATATACACAATGCATATATTATATCAATGCCATTAGATTAGAAATATTACCTGAAATACATGTACATGTATTTCTCCTTTGTGTGTGTCTGTGTATGTAATATATATATATAATGTAAAATCCACAGCCTGGGATTTAGGTTCAGGTGTTATTTTGTCTCAGACCTCCTACATCATGTCAGATGGGGTCTTTATGCCTTATCTGCAACATACCTCACAAAGAATTTAAGAGGATAAATAATTTGAAGAATTAAAAATTCCAATCTATAGTGATCAGGGCTAGCTAGATACCATAGATGAACAAAATAACAATGAGTAATTTTTTCAGAAGAATTAATTTGTGGGAATTTCTGCTCCATGTTTTGTGGTCTGCAGAAAAATCTTTTGCTGATCATTGAGTTTTGGGATATATGATCATAGTGTGGGGTCTGAAAGGTGGTGTGAATGAAGAGCTCTGTCCTTGGCATTGGTTTTGATCCAGGTTCATTATGGTAATGTGCAGTAGACTTAAAAAATGAGTCAGGGCATGGTGGGGTATTCTCACACTGCCTCTGCAGGGCACTGCAGACATCTGACTGGAAACCTCCGTCTCCAGCAGACCAAAGCCGCAGGTCTCTCTGCTCCCAGGGAGGAGAAGCCAGGTACCTGGGATATAGCCTTGCAAAGCTGTGCTTTTAGCAGGGAAGCCAGCCTATATGGGACCTGCCTCCTCAGGCAGCCACTTGCTTATGACCCTTCGCTGGGGCTTCCTGACCCTTCCTCATGCCAGCACAGCAGCTTGCGTTGCTACGCCGCCAGCGGGTTGCATAACAGATCAGAGCTGGATCATTCTGCCCCAAAAAGACGTGTAGTGCAGGGAAACACATCAAGAAAAGACACAACCCTGTTCCTCTGTCTTAGATTTGCAGTCTCAGGGAGGCATTCTATCGGGCCACTCAAGTGGTGCCAGGAGCAGACCACGAGCAAGGGCAGACCAGCAGTGCTTCTACACATGGGCTGCAGTCAACCACCCTTTTGAGAGCCTGGACTCTTCCAACGTACTTTCCCTGTTTCACAATTCAAAACCAATCCAAATTACTCTGCTGCTTTGGAAATTATGCTGAAAATCATTCAATTTTCTAGAGTTTAGGGTAGTCCCTCAAACTCATTTTGAATCTAAGGGAACAAATGCCATTGTTCCCTACCCTATGGAGGCTGTAGGTTACAAACATATGGATTGCAGAGGTGGAACCTGAAGGGAGGGCCGAGAAATAGGTGAGACTTTCTCTCTTTTTTTCTTTTAACTTTTATTTTATTACCAAGCATGTTTTATAGCCCTTCCTTACTTAGCTTGGTATGGTACACTTACATTGCCAGCTCCAGTTGCCCAAAGACTGAGAGTGACTATAAAGTTGTTGTTTGTATTTGTTAAACTAACCAAAGAACAGAAACTTCTCCCTTGCTAAGGCTGTGTCACAGCAAAAAGACAAGCAACTTTAAAAAAGAAAAGAAGAAAACAATGTTGTGCTTGTTGCAGGCTATTTTCGTGTTGAATATTCTGTGTTTCCTTTTGGATTGTACCGGCTAGAACAGCCAACTGGAGACAGAGTGTTGTTAATCTGAAGCAGTGGATCACTCCTTTATGAAAATGAAGCTGTATTTGCTGTAGACTAGGCTTCTACCATGATCAGTGGGAAAGCAGACACTGTAACAGCTTTGGTATCACACGATCCCTGTCTCTGCTACATGGCACTGTGTGCCCATTATTGGTGGAAGCCAGCAGGGTGGACAGGATGGTGGCCTCCCAGAGCTGAACTGCAGCTAAACCCTGGGACAAATTTCTGGTTTAGCTCCTAGACAGAACTAGTTTTCTTTGGGATGAACAAGAATTCAAATATTGTTTTGGCCTGAAAATTGTTCTGGCTACCCTGAAGGTGATTCTGCAAAGCCACAAGAAGAAAGTATTTTAATTCACAAAACATTTCCCTGATTTAAAATGTTAAGTTTTATCTAACAATTTCCTGACTCCAAAACCACACTGGGTTTCAGTTACATTTCCTTTGAAAACAGAAAGTGATCATACTGAAATGCAATAAAAGGAACTAAAAATACATATTATTTTTTTGCCTTTTTGTGCCTTTCCCCGCCTCCCCAAATGTTAGAGGATTATAACTGGATGCTACCGTTGCATGAATTTGGGGGCAGGAGCAAATGGTGCAAGATGCCATCAGGGAATTTGTATATTTAGCACAGAATGGGTATTTCATAAGAACTTCTTAGAGAGAGCTACATGAAGATGGGTTGTGGCTCTGGCAGAATAGCTGGCAGGTGCTTCTGTGTTTAACTGAGCTAACTGAACAAGCATCAGATAAAGCCCTCTAACCGTGCTTGCTCTGTGCAGTTACGTACCTCGCACCAGATGGATTAAAAACCTCTCAAATGCACGAGGTAGCAAAGGGGAAGGAAAATGTGCACCTATAGGCAGCAGTAGAGTGAAGACAGCAGCTTCTCAGGGTTTCTTGGGCAAAGGCAGGGTTAGGACCTGCCAGGAAACTAAGCGATGTCTTCACAAGCTATTTGTCAAGAAGGATAATTCTGAGGTAATCCATATCTGAGATGCCGCCTTCATACCATTAGCAAGAGGGGGATATCTCTCTGTCCCTGCAGTCTCTGCTTTGAAGGAAAGGAGAGAAAAGCCAGTTTCTCTTCACCTTGGGAACAGAAAAAAATGCCGTAATCCTCCACAGAGGTAAAAGAATACTTAAGGTTTAAGAGGTCTGCTGATATTCTGATGCTAAATGTTCTTACAGCTTGCATGGTTGATTTCATAAGTGCAATGCAGATATGAAATACTGCCACAGCGTCCTGTTAGCATTTACCTGGGCTTTGCAAAGTTGTATGTGGCTACAGATTATGCAGAACAGAGAAGACAGGGATTTGCTCCTAGCAGGATCCATTCATTGCCCTGTAATGGATTTTAATTTGTTTGTAATGAAATGTGAAGCATTAATCCCAGCTCAATTACACTTACAAATACATTGTTGTATTTTAGTATGTTTGCCTGCTTTTATTTACCTGAAAAATGTGAAGTTAGGATACTAAGATCAAAGAATTGAGATTTCTCCCTCAATTACAAATGCTGTTGACTCTCCACACAAAGCCAGGCTGGGAATGAGCATAAAGAAGCAGGGAACAGTGGACTTCCCCTGTTGGCAAGCGGATTTACTGGCAAATCCAAGAGGCCTGAAAATCTACTGAAAAACTGATCCCCATTCGCACTCCTTGTTTTTCACTCCCACGCCTCCCTTTCTCAGCCTGAAATTCACTGTGCTTGTTCCCAGTGGCTGCCTTGACCACTCCGTCACACTTCAGGGGTAGGTGATCTTGTGTTTCATCCTCACCATCTGGGGAGCACTGTTTCTGGTTCAGGCATCTCTCTGTCCTCTCAGCTGGCTCAGATTTATCCCAGGGACTCCTTTCTTTTTTTTTCTTTTTTTTTTTTTTTAATCTAGATCAGTAATACTTGCTAGTCCACTTTACTTTTGGCCTTGTCTACTGGGAATGTCAAGTGAGGATAAAATGTAACTACGAGTAGACAAAATGTACGGATGTTTCTACAGTGAATTGTGATACATATGAAAATCAACTCATTCATTAGCACTCACATTGTGAACTTATTAAATGCTCTTAGTTAACAGGTAAGGGTTTCTAGTTTAATGCCTAGTTCTACAAACATCTGCTTTCTGTTTAAAAATGAAATGTCATCTTCCACAGAATAAATAAAAATGAGATATAAATTTTTATTTCTTTCCAACAAAGTCTGAAAAAAAATTCTTTGATACCTTACGCATAACAGTGGGGACACTGCTCTGAGTAACTGCATTCACTAAAGGGCAGTTCTTGTTGCTAGACTGTGCTGAAAGTTGCTCAAGCAGTAACAATGTTGAAATGAGGAATGGAAGTGCACAACTGAACGTCAGAGAGAGACCAAGGGTCACCGTTTCACACTCGGGATCATGTGGATGTAGGTAAAACACATAAGCAGTTTCCTTGCAGGGGACTTCTCAGAACAAGTGGTGGAAGTGAGCACAGTTTGAATAGACGGCAGGTGGTCTGTTGTAGCTAGGTGAATAAAGGTGTGTCACGGAGAAACTGAAGGGCGTGAACATTTGATCTCAGAAGGTACCTCCGGTGGCCTTAGAGGGCTCTTGAGTCTTCTCTTTTGTCTATGACCATTGAGATATCCAGAGCACTTAGAGAAAGATGGCCCAAACACACAGAAAGAGCACGCATCTGTGAGGTCTTGTCTAGCCCTTTTCTCCAACACCATTCATTGTACCTGCTCATGTTTCTGTCTCCCTCTCCTTTACCCACAAATCCCAAGACTCACTTTTTGTGGGAGCTCTAGAATTATCTAGTGCACTGCCCTCCCTTCCCAGACTAGTGACCTGGTGTTCCTCTTGCCCCTTTGATGGGTGATTCAGTCCTACTCCCTTCCTCACTCTGGAATATGCACACCCCCCAGGGCACAGGCCCGTGTGTGCTCCCGCCTTCCGCTTTCCTGGCCAGCTGAGACCATTACTCAGCAGTCCCTCCTTTCCCATTACTGGTTTTAAATACACATGTACGCACCAGTAAAGGGGGATTTCAAAAACAAATTGCTCCTAATTTACACTAAACAAAATTTATTTAAAGAAATTTCCTGAGTGTGCCCGCAGGAGGAGATCTGATGAAGGACCGCCCTGTCGGGCACGATGCTCTGTGCCAGAGGTCACCTGTGAGCACAGCAGCATACAGCTGGTTGGGAAATGAAGTGCAGGACCCTACAGCTGGCTGCTCTGATCAGACAAAAAAACCTTTTGGCCTGGTTCAAAATTGACACTTAGAACTACACAACCATAAAGAGAAACGTGACAAATTCTATATATAAAAAAACCAACCCAAACAGTAAAATTAGAAAGCTAAATTGTTTTTGCTCTTCAAGTTAAAAAAAAAAAATTAAAACAGGCAGCAAAATACAGTAGATGAGTGAAAACGGGGCTGTAACAGGAGCATGATGTGATCCTTGGAGACAGGTGCATTCAAGGGCTTCAGCTGGGCACCCCCCAAAAGGTGCGTGCTCATCCATTATGCAAACTGGCACCACGTAAATCAGGAGAGAAGCAAAAAGCTGTAAACACCTGCAACTGAGCTGGAAGTTTTCTGCAGTTCCTTATTCGTTATTATAAAAGATACATAGTTCTTTTTTCTAAATATAGAAACACATACTACAGAAATTACTACAAAGCACTCTCCATTACTTGCGTATAAACAAGGGCAAATTATGTTCCACTTTTTATTGCAAATGCTATTCACTGTGTCATACCCTGCACTAATTTACATAGTTACACAATACATCACTGTTACACCAAGTCAATAGGACTTTGGAAGTGTAAATGAGGAAAGATCTCAATCACAGTGACAAATTAAATGACCGCAGGCAATTATTGTGAAATCAGAAAAAGCATATTTATACCACACATAAAATTGAGCTAGTCTATCTCTCATGATGATAGTCAAAGAAAAGAAGAGAAAACAGATCCTTTATAAGACAAGGGTAATAATTACTGATTACACTCTAGTTGGGCTGTTTATGTCTAAAATATTAAGTACAATTCTACAAGGTTTTAAGCCATGTTTCAGAGCAGCTTTTGATTGATATTGCTACTGTAAAGCATTGTGGTTTCTAAGTTACCAAACACCTTTTTTTTTTTTTTTTTTTTTTTTTTCTGTATGTTTTTCCATTTATTTTTATTTGAAAAAAGGAACATTTCTTTATCAGCACTGTGGATGCTAAACAATTTCTTTCAAAGTGATCCTAGAGTAACCTCTAGACCAATGGCATCTGAATTAAGAACAACAGGGCAGAACATTTTTCACTTACAACCTCCCAGAAGACAAATAGATCAATAAACCAGAATTATTTGGCTCCTTCATAATTCCCTATATAAAATTACTTCTTTATGCTTGATGTAAGAATAACATGACTAATCCTAGCTGTTGTGGAAAGCAGCTGTTTGCTAAACCCATCTTCAACTTACTGCAAATGAAAAAGTCATCTGTAAAGGTCTTATTATTTTAGGACAATTCATCACAGTGATTAGGCACCTCCTGAAGCAAGACATTATTGACTCCTGGTTTGGAAGAGTTAATTCACTATGCTGCAAACTGATGTGAAACAGAGAAATTGCAGGGGAAGAAAGTTCTAGCTTTGATATGAAAAATGATCAGAATGAAACTGAGAGAGACATCAAAAGGAGCTTTTTATAGAAAAGACACTATAAAGATGAAATTCTGCTCCTGTCTCCCTATTCTCTCCCAGAACTCTGGTCAGCAGAAATACCAACGATGGGTTTTGTGTGCTTATTGGTCCCTTCTTCCGACAGGGTAACATCCAGGTAAGCTACCCACCTCCGCAGCATCAGAACCATGCAAAACGTGAATATTGACCTCTGTTACTTGCTTTCCTTCCAGTGAATCCTCAACATACAGCTTTATACAAAGGTATAGCTATATCCCATAGACCCCGAATTAACAAACAGAATGCAGTTTTAGACAATAGGACAATGCCTAATTAAAAGTGCTGCCACTTCTTCCTGTAGGTAGAGGGGCAAGTTCAGCCTCCAGGATTTAATTTTTTTCTGGCAGATTTGGATTTACAGAGATTGAAAATCTTGTAGTCAGTCTCTCCATATGTACAGCCTTTAAACTGAATTGAAATAGATGGCGGAACTGAAAAGTAAGACTGACAAAGTAATTCACAATGATTTATGAGCATTTAGGAATACGGAAAAATTTACTCCTTCCCATTTATTTAAAAAAAAATAAAATTATTTGTTTATAGTCTTCATTCTCATGCAGCATAGAACACTTTGAGATTCTCTTGCCAAATGGAATCCATTGGATTTTACCAATTAAAGGGTCACATTCTGGTATCCCTTGCAGGCATGAATATGCAGTTTCAGGTGGATGCAGTACAGATTTTAGATATTAAACCCCTATTTTATTTTGTTTTTCTTAATGAGCTGCACATTAGTTCCCTTTTGGTGCTGTAGGGCTTCCTCGGCTTATATATTTCAACTGTAGAGCATCTGGCAAATTTGGGTAATGTGATAACCAGGAAGCACAATAAACATGGTCAATATTCCTTCTTTTGCTGACATTTTTAGTGTCTGAAACTGCAAACACATAACTTCAAACCTTGGGATATAAACCTTAGGGAGCTTTACTAATGCCACTCCCTTCCTCAGGGGATTGTTAATTAGGATAATCAGTAACGGTTTCATCTGTTTCTTTTTTTTTTTTTCCATCTTGCTTTTAATCTGCCCATCAGTTTTCAGTTCTTTTGTAAATCCTTCAGTCATTTTTCTGCTATTGAGATGAAACTGATGCCAGTATTTCAAATGTGATTGCAAAACTCTTGTGAAAAGAAGGCAATACACATTGGTCTCATATGTCATAGCTCTGCTGTTCAAAACTGCATTGGTCTTTTGTGGTATATGCTTGTCTGATGCTACTTCTGGGTTTCATTCAGCATTTCTGTCATCCAGGTTTGTCCCTCCCCTGGCACAACACTGTTTTTGATGACGTTGTCTTAGAAGGACTAAGTTGCACTTGGCCAAGAGTACCGTAAATTGTTGTTTTTAGTTCTGCGTTTGCATTATTACACTCCTCACTGGTGTTTGCATGGTAAAATTCAGGCTGATTGATAATAATCAGCTTCCTCTCCTTCTCTGAAGACTTTCAAGACCTGCCTGGGTGTGTTCCTGTGAGGCCTGCCCTAGGTGATCGATCCTGCTTTGTCAGGGGGGTTGGACTCAGTGATCTCCAGAGGTCCCTTCCAACCCCTACCATTATACGATTCTATGCTCCTTCCTCCTTTTTCCTCTCAAGATACCAAACAAGGCATAACAGTGCTCCCTGTCTCCCAGCATTCCTTCCAGCTTGAGACATGTATCCTCACCCTTGGTTTAGGAGAATGCTTGCATTCTGAGTTACCTTTCCTAATCCACGTGAAACTCAGAGACACTGAAGTCCCAGTTACACTTTACTTGCCACGTTCACTTCAGTGATGAATCCCGTGTTTGTCTACTCGGTACTCATGTAACTGGATAGATTTACTGAGTCTTTCAGTTTGTTTTCTTCTTTTGAAATGATTAAAAGTCTAGCTAGGCAAAGAACACATAACTGGGAATACAACACTGTGTGCAAAACTGTTTATCAGTTAAACAAATAAGTCTGAACTACAAAAAGTCCACAGAAAACCAGCAAGCAGATAGTCAGACTTTGAAAGGAGCAAACACTTCAACTACAAAACCAACCAACCAACCATTAGACGGGAATGTAATTTGGATTCTGGACATACACTGGAAAGAGAAACCACCAAAGACTGTGCTAATACAATAAGAAGAAAACAATAATTATTGAAATTTGTGTAATAATGAACCTTCAGGGACATCAAAATCCTGAGTCTGCCCTTCACCCTGCAAAGTCCGGTTTTTAGCACTTTGCCGATATAGCAGAACTCACTCTGCTTTAACTAAATCAACTATCAGCATTTAGAACCATTAGTAGTTTATGTCTGGCTGAAAATAAGAGTGAGATTTTGAAACCTATGAAAGCAAATCAAGGATATAAGGTTCAGATATTTACATGATCTATTTACTTTGATCTATGGGAATAAACCCATCTTTTCCCCCCTCTGGTCACCACACAAAGATGCTACTTGCATTTTGCACAGTTCATTAATTGTCTTGTTTTTTTGGTTGTGTTTTTGTTTTTTTTTTTCTTATTTGGCATTTCCTGATTTCACAGAAATGGATACAATGCAAAAAATAATAAGGCACATGAACAGAAATGCAAGACTGTTTTACTAGATGTAGTAGCAAAACAACAACAGGAAATAATTTTATAGAGCATCCTATAAACGTTTAATGTGTTTGCAGGCTTGACAACAAACAAAAAAGGATAAAATGTTGAAAGCAAATACAACATTAAGTAAAAATAAAAATGCCTGGGATTTTTAAACTACTTTCATACACTGTACTTTATGATGTACTACTATGTTAGGCCTGTTGATGATCCTCAGCCCTGCTTTAAGGCTTCCACATTGCAACGCTTATTTAAATAGCCGTTCAGTCACATAATGACCACTTTTAGTTCATTCTAGTTTCCTCCCTGTATCCTGATCAACCTTTTATGCTTTACACCTGTTTTTCTCTAGCCTTTCCCAGCTGCATTTATACTGGAAAAAATGTAATAATGTGCCTTTACATCTTCTCCACAAGACCTGGCCTGTTTGTTTTGATTTTCACAAAATAAACCACCTTAGCAGTAGTGCATTTTGTGTGCTCACTTCTTGTAGTACTGAATTTAAATATAATGGATGTTGATTCACCACTTGGAATCTGTACTATGTCAACAAGAACTGACACAGTTTGTCCCAGTAATTATCACAAGATGAATATTTTTTCTTTCCTGTGATGCTCTTCAGGTGGATCAGCAAGCTGATACTGCTTTCTGCACGGCCATACGTTCGCTAGGCCTGCATGAAAGATGCAACCGGAAGTCTGGCCATTGGTGGAAGCAAGAATATGACATCCCCCCTTGGCAACAGAATGCGTTTAGATCCGCTTTACAGACAGCAGCATTATTCCCCTGTCCTCTGACACCTGATTCCTGATCCCACTGAAGTTAGTGGAAAATGTTTCACTGATATCACTACAGCCAGTATTTGTCTCTGATCCAAACACAATTAATATGGGGAAAAAAAAGTCCAAATACCTTAAAGATAAATTCACAAAACAACACTTCAGTTTTGACATACCACTCTGAGGCAAAGACAGGTCCCTAATAAGATATTTAATCTCTCAGTATACCTATTTGGAAAAAACAACAGTACCACCTGACTTTGGAAGGTTCCACCTGCTGAACAGCAATAAAAGCATGATTTATCATTTTAGCTTCATTATAGAACAGGACACTTTCCAAATAACCGGTGTTTGTATATTGGATTACATGTCATCATGTCACAAATGTGCAGTCCCCAAATATTTTTGTTTACAAGCTGCCATATTGAGAAACCAACTGGCATGTTGCTTAATACTAATTCCTGACATGTGCTTTGTATACAGAAAAATCTGATTTATGAACTGCGAGATAGAAACTTGTTGGTTTTTTTCAATATCTACAGAAATAACTTATCACACATAAATCATGACTACATCCACAACACATTTCAAAAAGCTTAAGCTACTTATTTTTAAAATTGGCTATGATTTTGAAAAAAAAAAAAAGTACAATTTTTAGTTGAAATGGGCTCAGATTTCTTCTTCTTATAAATTATAAAAACAATTTAATATGCTGGATGCTTTATTGACAGAAAAGGACTGATAACCTAAGTCTAAAGCAGTAAAATCGTGACTGAAATCTGACAGAGAGGAGACAGAGAAGGAGGCTACAGGCTACAGCCCCCTCCAGTCTGGTAACTCACAATACCATATGTACATCTTGTCAACTCAGATGAAGTATTTTAAAACATATTAAGTATGGGCTAATACAGTGGCTAAAGTTTGTTTAAGTTGTCTTCAGTTGACCTTAGTGGAGCTACAGTGATTTACATTAGAAATGGTAGAGATTAAAAAAATAAACAAAACACAGAACTATTGCTATTCCACATGGAATAACTGTAAACCCTTTAAATAGGATATTTTTTCAAGTTAAAAGTTTATATGAGAAAGTAATAAAACTTCTATTTTTTTCTTGGTTTTATTTTTCTTTTATTCTTTCCTTTCGTCCTTTCACCCTCAGGCTTCTCTTTCCCTCTCTTCTGTTTTGTCTCAGGAAAAGAAGAAGATATACAGAAGAATAAGGAGGATACAAAAGATGAGTATGACAAGAGTTTCTAATATTTAAGTTTCACTGAAGACAAATGAAAATAACAAACCAAGAAAGTTCCACAACAGTTTGTGGAATTCCACTAAAAATGACAACAGAATAACTAAATAAAAAAAAAAGCTGATGGAGATGTGGTAAGGTGTAACAATCTAAGATCATGTTTTACACGTTTTATTTTGTAATTTCTAACCAGTGACTCAGAACATATGAAGCTCAGAGTAAATCTCATCAACTGAATCTCATGGCTTAGCCTATTTCAACAGGGAAAACATCTCCTGCATCAGGAAACACACTGAAGAAAGGACTTGGGAAGAAGTAGTTTGACAGAGCACTGCTAGTGGCATTAACTGTCAAGGGAAGGTAAGTTCCAATGAGACATGGCTGACTAATTAGACAGGGACAGAGTTAAGAAGAATTTCAGATCTGAGCTTGCCTATGATACAAACACTTTCCTTTAAGTGCTGAATGTTCTTAAAAGTTGCCAGTCTTCCTATATGACCTGGTCTTGCTTATTCTTGCAAAATCATGGCTTTTATTATCATCACTGCTGACAATAGCAGTAAGTGGGGTAAAAAAAATCACTATTTGTTAATTACATGATAAAATGCATGGAAAAAAAATTCTTTGCAAGAAGACACAATTATATATTACTTAATTTTCATGTATAAATCAGTACAAAGTATGACAGACTAAAAGCAGACACACTATGTACCCCCAGACTGACACCATCTAACAGCAAGCACTATGTGAGCTGACAAAGACTGAGCTTTAGTCTTCTGAGCACTTTGGAAATGATTACTACCGTCATTATACATAATGCTCAGACATTTCTGTGCAGAAACAAGACTACTTTTTAACAGACAAAGAAAAATGAAAATGTCAGTGAAGAAAAATTGGAAGATGTAAAACCAACAGCTGTGAAAATGCTACAGAGCAGTCATTGCATCATGCCAGGAAGCACCTCTGCCCAAAGACAGCTCTGTTTTTCCAGGCAGAGCACAACAGCGCTAAGAACTTCTCTAGCTTTTAAATATTATTCCAAGTAAAGTATTTGGTGTATGATCCTTTGTGCCACATGAGCCCCTTCTGCAAGGAGTATGATCCTGAGCACTCCTCTTTTCTCTACACATTACATCCTTCAGTGTGAGGTTCCTAATGCTTCCTAACTGTATGTGAACATACTGCACATACTCTTTGTTGATGACTTCTGGCAAGTGTTTCTTTTTCTGTGTTTTTGTCACAAGAGAATAACACGTGTTCTGAAGCCAACTACTTTGCTTGCAAAAATGCTAAGTAACTTTCCTAGCATCCAGTAGGGTATTTCACTGCAATACATGTATTATTTTCCCAGTAAATTACTCTGAAAGTTGTAATTCCTCTCCCTGAATGATGTAACTGTTACTGACAGATTATCTGACAGCCTAGATGTCAAAACATTTTTCTTCAGTGTGTACTTACAAATGTTAGAACTGACTGTCAGGATTTTTGAGCTTGGATGAAGTTCACTTGATTTCAGAAAAAAACCCTGATTTTTAAATATTCAGTTGCTTTGTTATTGAAGAATAAATTAAAATAAAGCCAGGGCAAAAAACCCACATGAAAAATATATAGACATTATCTGCCTTTTTCTACACCAAAACACTTTTCATTAAAAAGAAAGATTACCTATGGATAGGGCTTAATAACAGTGAACTGCAGACAGGTCAAGTGGCAATGAAGCATCTGCTGTGGAGAGATTATACAATTCCTCCCTCTGCTTAGAAAAACGGCATGACATGCTTTGCATCAATTTTACAGTGTGACAAGGAGGAAGCCCAGAAAAACATATTCATGGAGCACACACATTTCCCCCCAAAGGAGTGATAAATTTGAGTTAGAAATCACAAAAAAAAAAAAAAAAAGCTGCGCAGAGAACAAGAACCGTGAAGTGATTTCCAGTAGAAGGTTGTGGAGGAAGGCCAAGAAAGGACAAAAGAACCAGTGCCAACTAAAAGCATGAGAACAGGTTCAGCTGAAAAGTTATTTTTAAAGTACTGATGCCTATGTGTAAAATTAAACAGTGATACCTTTAGGTGTAAGTCTGGGATACAGGCTAGCTAATTCCATCAACTCCCTTCCATTTCTCCCGTGTACAGGAAAGACAGCCTCTCTCACTAAGTAGCTGGAGGACTATTCTATCCATACTTTAACTGTAAAAAAGAGTTGCTGTTGGTTTGTTTAAGGATTGTGCCCCAGACTATCAGCCCACTATCAGAGCCTGGGGTAAAGATCAACAAAATCGTATGAAAGCAAAAGATGAAGTTGACAGAAAGACTTTGAGAAACCTGTCATACAGTGCCAGCTCTTCCCCTCCCTACATTAACTGTTACAGATAATTTCTATCTTTTCCTCGGGAATTTGAGACTATGCTATGCCAGCAGTACCCAAACTCGCCACTTTGGCAAAACTCACGGCTCAGCTTTGTGCTGCGATGACTTCCCTGATACACTCAGAAGTTTGTCTGTATACATGCAACAGATTTGTCTGGATTGAAATTTTAAACTTAAATTGTGTGGCATGATGAGGAAAATGAGGAAAGGTAACAACCAGAGCAGACTGTTATCACAAGAACTATTCATGCAGGCTATTATCATTCCTTAAGTGTATCTCAGAAGACGGGGTGTCTGGGAGTAGGCCAAATTAATTGTTCTGGTAGGTCTCAATCTCCTCCTGAAGAGAGGGCAATAGATTTTCCTGAAAAGAAGTCATGAAGAAATCTAACAGGAAGCCTTTAATGATCTGCTTAAGAGATAAGACAAAACATTGCTGGCTATCTCTTTACAACTTAATATCTTTTGTAATTGTTGGACTCTGTCCTAATTAGCTCTGATATATCAGAGGACTGCTTTGTGAGCTGTTTAGTTAAAACATGTTGTTCTGTTCTACTTCCTTTCAGATGTTCTATGGATAACATCAGTAGACTTAGCTTTCTGTTCATTCACAATACTGTTTCTATGCTAGTAGAACTTACACACATGCTCTTAATTTGATTCAATCTCTGAACAAACTGTCCAACCTTTAAAATGAGATTTATCTCATTCTCTTTTAGCATGGATTGCCTGAAGGTTGTATCTGCTTCATTAAAGCAGGGGTGTATTTGAATCTGCATATTTATTTTTTTCAGTACTTTTTCAACTCTTTTTAATATTTTATTTTACGTTCTCTGACTAATTCCATTAATAAATAAATAAACTAACCATATAACTAATTACATTCTAAACTTTTCAGATTCTGTATCTTTGCTAGGAAGTCCAAAATAATGATCCTATTTTCATCTTGAACCTCTCAGCTCTTTGCAGTTAATATCAAGATCCAAAATGTTCTCTCTCATACCTTTCACAGCAAGAGGTTATTTAAAAGCACCCAGCAGTTTAGAGTGAGCAAAACTTTGCTGGAATTGGAGGATGCAGTTACACCACATATTGAGGATAAAAGTGAGATGCAGATGTACTTCCTAGAGTAGTTAAAACAAAACCTATGGTACAAATCATAGCTCACATGGCAAGGCAGATGATAAATACAGATAAATTTACCAGGGACAGAATGCTAGAGCCTGCTGACATTGCCCAATGCAATGAGCTGGGTATTATTCAGAGTAGGTGTGTGTATCTCTGAGCAGCAGAGGATGTTACAAAGCCAGAAAAGCGATGGTGCATTTTTCTAGAAAACATTTGGAACTTTGAAGAGAAACTCTTCTGTTTTCCTTCTGTATTTCAGAACAACTCAGTTCTTTCTGCAAAGGAATGTGCTTTTGTGTACTCCTGGTAAAGAAATATATTTGATTGTGAAGAAATAGCAAGTTCAATAAATTTACTTTCCTAAAGAAACCTATCTGCAAGACCATTAACTGCTTACGTCAAAAGAAGTAACAATGTTTCAGAAAAATAATCAGAAATTTCCATAAAGCAGAACTTCAATTCTCTTTCAAATAAAAAGTTAACCAATTTCCACACGTTGCGACAAATAAGCCTGTACACTTTCATTTCCTCAATCCATGCGTGGTTTCATTAAATTTTACTGAGCTAAATCTTATACCTTTCTCATCAATAACAATTTGGCCAATCTGCAAAATCTGAAATACTCTCCCTGATGCAATTTTACTAGTTACACTGAAGTCATTAGTTGGTATTTCTCTTCCATTTTAAATACCCATAGGCATGATTCTAATTTTGCATACAACAGTTAAGCTTCTATGACAAACAATGACATGCTTATGGTGAAAACCTTTCTGGATGTTAATGTATAGCAGGAATCATAGCCCATGTATTAAAGCTGCAAAGCAAGGAGATAGTAGTTAAAAGTTTAATTTTTAATATTTAACCTTTACACTATTTATTGTTTAATTATTATTACTTTAAACACCTTCCTGAATTGTCATCTTAGCTAAGACTCCCACAATTCTGAATAAGATGAATGGAAACATTTCAAAGCTGGGCTTAAGAGGGAGTTATTAGCTCAGTAAACTTTATACTTCTGAACTTAAGAATTAATATATATAAGACACAAGGTCTTTCCTAAAAGTTACTATAAATAATGACATGATTTGTAGAACATAGCACACAGGAAAAATAAGGAAGTGTATGAACAGTAACCAGATGAGAAAACCCTGGTAAGTTTTCTTTAGAATGAAAGAAGAATATGAGTTATTTTCCTATATAATCTACAATTTTATCACTTGGTAGATGCCATTTCCTTTTTAGCCTTTCACCTGGGGAGAACCATGCTCCTTTTTGACCATGCTCCATTAGGAAAGAGATGTGTCCATGGGTAACACAGCATCCAAAAGTGTTATCTTGAAAAAGAAGTTATTCCTCCTCGTGTGTGGATCAGGTGTTTGATTTGCAGCAACAGCTGCTGCATCGGTACAGAAACAGCACACACACACAAAAAAAAAGAGCTTGTGGTAAAAGATCAAAAGCAATTTGTCCAACTGTCCCAATTTAAAATCTGACTAATAACAAAATTAACAATTACTTAGAGGTAGTAAGGAGTTAGTAGGAGGTCACTTCTACGGCCCATAGGCTTTTAGATGTTCCAGGTTTTGGTAATTTTTAACTTGTTTTTTATTCATGCGATAGCAATCTCCAGTCAACCTTACAAAATGCAATCATCTTAGTGGATTGTGCACCAGTGAACCAGCTCCTGAGGCACTGTTACAAACAGTTTGGACCTCTTACAAAAGAATCTAAGGATCCTTCACAACAGCAGCCAGCAATGATGTAGGATTTATTAACAAGACAAGTTTAAATTGAATTCAGTACGATAGCAAATAATACAATCACTGACTCATCTTTTCTGGCATTTAACTTCATATAAAAATGATGTTATTCTTAAATATTTCTCAGTGTGCTACGCAATATTGCATGTGAATAATTCAAAGAATCAGTCATAGAATTGTTAAGGTTGGAAAAGACCTCCAAGATCATCAAGACCAACCTCGTACCCAACAACTCCATGACCTCTAAACCATGTTCCAAAGCACCACATCCACCTTGTTAAGCCTGTTCCAGTGCTTAACTATTCTTTCAGTATAGAAATTATTCCTAATATCTAATATGAACTTCTCCTGATGCAACTTCTGACCATTTCCTCTTGTCCTGTTGTTAGTTACTAGGGAGACCAACAGCCTTACTACATCCTCCTTTCAGGTAGCTGTAGAGAGAAATAAGGTCTCCTCTCAGTCTCCTTTTCTTCAGGCTACAGTCTCAGCTCCCTCAGCCTCTCCTCCTAAAACATGTTCTCCAGTCCCCTCACCAGCTTCATTGCCCTCCTCTGTACCTGCTCCAGCACCTCAATGTCTTATACTGTGGTACCCAAAGGTGGACACAGTACTTGAGGTGCGGTCTCACCAGTGCTGAGTACAGGGGCACAATCACTTCCTTCCTCCTGCTGGACATGCCATTTCTGAGAGCGGCCAGGATGCTGTTGGCTTTTCTGGCCATCTGAGCACCTTGCTGGCTCATGCTCACATGGGTGTCAACCAGCACCCCCAGGTCCTTTTCTGCCAGGCAGCTTTCCAGCCACACATCCCCAAGCCTGTATCATTGCAGGGGGTTGTTGCAACTGAAGTGCAGGACCTGGGAAATTACCATAAATGTTTTCTGAAAGTGGCTTTCACCTCCCTGTAGGTGTTTGATTTTTATTTGTTGTTGTTGTTCTTATAGTTGGAGTTTGTTGTTGATTGGTTGTTTTCCACGAGGCCTAGTTGGTTGATTTGGATGTTTTTAAACTGAGGTTGCTTCAGTGCCTTTGCCTCAGTTTCCACTATGGCACTGTAAACTGTTAATATCACTGAGGGATGGCTGGGACAAACTGCAACACAAGGCTGCCAGGGTTGGCAACGGTGACTGGGAAGGGACCTTCAGGGGCAGAGATTGCTGTGATGGAATAAATGGCACGTGACCATGTTCTGATCATGTTCACATTGGTTACACAGTGAAGTTAATGTCATAGCCATTGGTTTGACTAAGATTAGGACACCCCCCTGCAAACCATCTGATCATGTCTGCATTTTGCCAGACACCTAATAACTTTTACAGAACATTTATGTTTTACACGACTAGCAGAAAACCACAACAGCAACAGAAAGAAGAGTTGGAGTAAGAGACTAGTCACAAATTCAGCCACTGAAAAAGCCTCTATTCAACCGGTGGTCAGATCCACCTTGTGCACTTGGCTCTCTCCTCCCCTCATCTGCTTGCTCCTGACTCTCCACTTGCTACCATGATCTCTCTTTCTTGTGTTCTGCCAATCCACCCACCAGTGTGGCAGTATTTGAAACCAGACCCCTCCCATTAGGAGGCAGAAACTATAATCATTCTGCTTGTATTTTTCCTGCATTTTTTTTTTTCAGACTGCTGACAGCATTTACATTGCAAAATTAATAACCCTAAATAGAAAAACACTTGAAAAAGATCAGTTGATTTATAAAAGAGGCTTAACAGTAGCTATGGAAGAGCTGTTCTTCACTAATGATGCACATTGCATGCAATTATGCTTTCAGACAGAAGAGAAGCATGAACAGTGCAGGATCTCTTCTTTAGCGTGGGCTGATGTAAAAGGAACTAGGAACAGCATTAAATTTGCAAGAAAACCTGTTCCTTCCCAATTTCCTGAGTAAAGGAGTTCTGATAAGCATTCAAACTTTGCAAGTTTCTCTGAACTTACTCATTAAAAATGGGACTCTATCCTGACAAGTGGTGAGCAGAAAGTATCTTCTGATTGTATTCCATAACTTGCAGGATAAGGTCCTTAGCACTGTGGGGTTATTCATTAGAAAGGCACCTGCACCCCAGGATATGTAAGAAACACAAACCCAATCACTTGTTAAATAAAGAATCAATGACATGATTGGCAACAATAGTATTTACATTTTATAATAAAACATTTGTCCTCCTTTTTTCTACAAGGAATGACTATAACCTGAGCAGGACCAGTGTAAATTTCTTAATATTATGTCCCAGTCACTTTTATATAGACTATCCTTGCAAGAAATGTATCCACATTACTTTCAAAATGTTTACGTCTTTAGTACAAATTGCATCAATATCTTTGTGGCATCTAGACAGCTATTGAGACTCTAGTAAAGCAATAAACTAGGATGCTTATGTGTAAGCATGTGAAATCAGCAGGAGAAGTGGATTTTTTATTTATTTAAGAGAGAGCAATATTAGTATCAATGAGAAGAAAGTCCCTCTAAGAAGTAACTGGACACCGATTGTGTTGTACGAAGATTTAAATCCACAACTTAGAGTAAAATGCTGTGTATCCACTACTAGCAGAAAGAGTACTCATTTAAACATACCAAGACTTTGGCAAGTAGTGTCCATTCTTAGTGAAGCTGCCACTTTCCCAAGAGGCTGTTCTCCCATTGGTACCAATGGCAGTTTCCTTCCTCTTGCTCGATTTTCAGTTTGGGACTGTTTCAAGGAGAGAAACGCTGGTCTTTAACTTTCCTCACAAGAAGGACCACCACAGGACTCATTTACAGACCAAAAAACACACCAAAAGAAAATAGAAACGAAACAACCCCCTAAAGAAGAACCACTCACAAACTGGAGATAGTAGTACTGAATATATTTATAACAACAAATACACAATTACAAATATTCAAACAGAAACCAAAGCATACCTTGAGAAATTTTAAGAAGGGAAATTGTTTGAACTGTTCCTAAACTAGCAATTTCCTGTTTCACAGGCTCTTAAGTGAGATGCAGCTGACGGGTGGGGGAAGCAAGGGAAAATACATACTTAAAGGTAGGGTTAAGCTTTCGTCTTACGAATGCCAAGCATAGATTCAAAATTACCTGTCTTCCTCACCCCATCCTGATGTTCTCAGCTCTATACTAGAGGCCGGACCCGACCCTTAGTGACATGCAGAAGACACGGTGAGTTAAATAGAATCTGCCCCTTGATAGTAGCAATTTTATGGAAAAATTAAAAAAAAAAAAATCATTTTTGTCTTTTAGTATAGGACTTGTTTCACCTTTCAGTGAGGCCTGATAAACAGGTTTATGTGCTTTGGGTACATTTCTGTCCCTTATTCTTTGGACTTATGCATCAGACTGATTGGAGGGCATCTTATCTTGATAAAGTTCCAAAATGCAAGAGAAGAAATATGAAGAGTTGCACAGCCTACAGCTAGTCTTCACATTTAAGCATCATGTTTTATTTTATTTGAAATGCCCCCCGACTCACCCATTACTCTAAAGGAATCCTGAACTGTGTTTAGACAAGGATGGAGAATTGACATTGTCTTTGTCTAAGGGATCTTCTTGAGCCACAGCCTTAAATCCAGACAAGACACATCCAATGTCACGAAGTCCCCTCTCCTATCTGCAACTTCAAAGCTTTCCTCCGTACATCATTACAAGATTTACTATGTATCATTACTTGTGCAAAGTATCAGATTTAGAAGTTGCTACAGAAGTGGATGTAATGGGAAATGGACAGGAAAGACTCATGGACTGCCAGCAAAACAGTTCTTCAGGTTGCTTAATGAAGATGTTATTGTTTCAGACATCCACAGGAATGCTATGAAGAAACAACATACTACACTTGAGACTTTGAAAATAAATAGCTCTCTGATACTTTCTTGAAAGAGATTTGCTATAAAGAACTAAGTTAAATCCAGTAAGAGCATGTGACATCCACTGCTTTAGGAGAAAAAAGCAAAAGATGAGGTAGTAATGTATCTCTGAGAATATTGCACTCTGTTCCAGATTTACAGAAGTAAACAAGATACCCATTCATCCTCTACTGAGCCGCATGAACAGCTCCTTTCAGATGTTTACACTGAACTTTGCTTCAGAGCTGTTCTAGAAATGCAACCTACATGTTTTCACTTACAAGCCAGAAAACCATCAGGCTAAAAAGGTATACATATGTATACATAATATATAAGTCAATACATATATAAATGCCTAGTCATAGAAACACAAAATTCCTTTCTTTTTTTAATCTCCTTGACAGCATTTGACAAATTCTATAGTTACAATTGTCAATCTGAAAATGAAGACAAGTTAATATAAACACAGTATTTTTATTATCAGCTTCTCAGTAGTTATTAAATTTCTGTATGGGTATGCAGGCAAGAAATGTCACTTTCTCTGTACTGTTTTGAAGAGCAGAGATACTTGGTTCATGATCATCTTCTGCCAAACAGGTGACTTCTTTGGAAGTTCATATGTCATAAGCTGCCTTACTCAGTTCCTAGTGGGAGACATTTACCTACTTACCTTCAGAAATAAAATATTGTTTAAAATGAAAGCATGATCACCTTTCAAATACACACCAATGGAAACAGACAGAACTGCCAGGGTGGGTAGAGGGGAGGAATGACAGCGATTAAAAGAAATTTATAAAGTCTACTAACAGAAGCTCTGTGAAAGAAACACCTCTGGACAAGTTTAATTTTTTATATTATTTATTTATCCAGCTCTGCAGAAACTGTTAGTATATTAAACATCTACAGAGTGCAATAAATATGATACAGTGGTAGCCCTTCAAAGGGTCACTTCTACTGGTAGAACTTAAAGAAAGAGGTGTGTTCACACTAGCATGCAAAGAACTATTCTCTCTTACACAGAAAATCTAGAGTATCAAAAAACCTGATTTATGAATTGCACAAACAAAATACAGCTCAAAGTACAGTTAAGTTTATATATACAGACACATGTTTTTCCACATTTAGACCGAATTGTTGACATGTTGTTTGTTATTTTTAACTAAGTAACAATTCCCTTGAGGTTTCTGTTGCTCAAGGGAATTGTTATAATTTCTGCTGACACACTGCACAGTGATGGATGTTACTGCTTAACTGATAGCTCTGTGCACTTATGACTATGATTCACCACTTAAATTCCACGTGAATTCAAGCATTAAGTCTTTCAGATACAATTCAAGTTTTAAAATCAAGCTAGGAGAGGACATTAGACAAAAAAAGACTATGATTCAAGTAAGACAAAATGATACTAAGGTCTGTAACTAAAGCATTTAGTAATTACTAATTCTCTCACTTTCATAAAGAAAAATATCTTCATAATAATAATGATGCATTTCCTAGATTAGCACACTTTTACTCCTGTCACCACCTAAAGCTAATAAGGTATTTCTTAGACCGAAGAGCAATTTGTTTGTCAACATAGTGATGAAGAGTATCAGAAAGACTTTTTTTCCCCCCATATTTTCTAGTTTCTATAATAATTCATCTATACATATTTGTTTTTCCTTATAGTTAACAAAAGCATTTGATTTTTTTGTGCATTTTGGAGAAAAAAACAACAACAAACCCCTTGGGTTTCAGATCAGATTCCCCTACTTTGTTGAGCACCATCCACTGTCAAAATGTAACATGGATCACTACACAACATTTGTCTGAACTTTAATGAGAGTAGTACAGGGAACACAAATTATAGATCATTTTATTATGAACTCCTGGACAATGAGAGTTGCCGCTAAAATAACAAAACTAACTACTTCAGGGATTTTTTGTTCCCCATTTCAAGAACAACATAATTTAGTAATTTCAGCTCTTCTGGTTTTACCTTGGATAAAGGAAGAAAAGAAAAAAGAGAAAAGATGCAGAAAAAAACCAACTGTTAATGACTGTGGAAGGTTAAACAAAGAGGCTACTTTCTCCCTAACCTATTGTCAGCTTGTGTTAGTTTATGCTGCTTTCCCTTAGATACCCAACAGTCAGATATTTCAGCTTGACAAAAGTCTGGCAATATGGCAATAATGCAAGTGTTAGTTTTATAGTCTGTAAGATACAAAATAGCATCCCGTGGGTTCTTTTGGCTAGCTGGCTCTGTCGTTGCTGCTTTTCAGTACGTATACTATCACACAAATCCAAGATTGTCATCTTGTCACATTTCTCCTAGGCTACTGCAAAAGGATTTGCCTTATAGTTAGGGGTCCTCTGAGCTATTACAAGCATATTGTTGACTTCACACCTGGAAAACACATCTTTTTCCTTCAAAAAAAACCAAAAGCAACAGTGTTAGTAGAGGTCATGTGTACATCCTAAGCTGCTTCAGACTTGTGTGACAGCATAAGGAGGTGGTTGTTTCCCTCATTTCACTTCTCTAGTAGCTCATAGCCTGCAGTTGCAAAGAACTTCAAAGAGCAGGAATGAGAGACCAATTTGACCTGATATGCCTAACTTCAATCACCACAGTTTTTTCTAGGGGCTGAAATAATTAATCCTGCTGTAGGTGACCAGCAAGTATGTCTTGGACTATAGAACACCACAAGGTTTCAACTGTATCCATCAGGTCTTCATATATTACTCATTCAAATTTGCTACCTGACTTGGAAGCCACACCAAATGTTAATAACCAATAGGCTCTGTTAATCACTATTCTTGAAAATAAGCATGTATCTGAGAACAGATCTGATGAAGAGGTCAGACAGTAAGAGATTAGTACTTGAGCATGGTAACACCATGTCACCTGGAAAATCTTCACGGAGCAAGTCTGTCTTTCCAGTATACTTAATGTAAGACCACAAAAGTGCTGCATGAAACCCTATTCCACAGTACATTAAGTTATTTTCCTGAGACCGAGTTCCTGTGCATGTGCTCGAGCTTGTCTTATTTGCCAATGAACCTAGATGCTTGAGAAACAACTCTCTTTAACATCAAGTGAGACGACAGATCGAATCCCAGTGTTGGAGATGAGTCTTTCTTCCATACCAACTTTCTTGCAGTGATTTCAGGAGTTGCTTTTCAGACTAACAATAGGACAGGTGGTGTGTATTTACTTAAAAGGAGAACTTCAGAATTGACTTTTACTGTTTCTAGTATTACTTTTCAAGAAGTGGCACATTAATTTTGCATCTCAATTTCAAGCTGCAGAGAATGACCAGCATGCCAAACACCTACCTGGAACACAGAATTCTCTATAGAATAAAGTACTCTGCAGCTGTACACACACTAACAGCATTCGGTCTCCTGGCAGATTAGGCAAGTCTTGCAGAATGACAAGGCAACACTTGACATGTTGTATAGGAACATAAAGAAACTTGGCATGAAAAATTAATCGGGGGTGAAAACATGGGAAAGGAGCATCCAAAGAGCACCATTGAGTCCAAGAGTTTTATTGGTCCACAGCTTGCACACCGAAGGTAGCAAAGTCATCTCCAGGACTAGATACTCATAGATGACTTCAGAATTTAAACAAAGCTAAAGCCAAATGAGTTAACTAATAGAGTTAATCAATTAACTGAGTTAACTTGATAAAGAACAAATCTGCAGGTTCCTTCTTATAAATTTAAGGGCATACTTCTTCTGCAGTCATCTTCCAGGGCCTATCTCAGAGCGGAAGGCCAGCATGACATGTCTTAAAGTCTCTCCCCTCTCATACAAGTGAGAGTGCAACAGCTACACTGTTAGCTCTCAATTGCAAATATTCAAGTAACAAGGGCAAGGAGTGGGAGCATCAGTTCCAGGAGGCACTTCCAAGCTTTCTTTGCCTATCATTACAGAAGCCAAACTCTGGGTACATCTTAATGAGTTGAAAGGCCTTTATGGTACCTCTTCAGTCATCTAAACTGTAGTTCAAATAAAATATTAAAATAAGGCAGCTGGAAATTCAATTCAAGCAATAGAGGTAGGATGCGGGGGGTAAAAATAGCGTTGACGGTACTAGAGGAATAACTTGAATATTGTCACTTCAGGTGCATGGAAGTTTCTCCTTATACTTTCAGATGAATTAAGACTTGTTTATTCTTCTGTTAAGTCTCCTGAAGTTACTCAGAAATAATTCCATCTACTACCCTTTCCCTTGATTTATACTCTGAATACTACACAGCGGAAACATAAGACCTGAAAATCAGAATCTTCTGAAATAATCTATGCTGAAATAACTGGGTTCTGGCATGTTACCAATCAGTAGACTCTTGGCCCTGAATTAGGCACCTAAAGAAACACTGATGAGCAAGTACATGACTGAGAAGCCATATAAAATACAGATGAAGATGTCTGTCTGATCATAGCTCTTGTTTTCACTCCTAACAGACTATGGCCCATTCACAGAAACAAAACTTGGTTTTTATCTGGTTTCCAGACTCAGAGAAGTCCTTCAAACATAAATGCCTGTCTCTTACACCAACAGTCTTAACTGGCTGCTGGCTATTTTCTAAGAATATGGAATCTTAGTAAATTCAGGTGCTTTTTTTGTTCTAGCTACTATTTGCATCAGAAAGCATGGGTACATGACAATATTCTGCTTCTAACAGGAGCAAAGACATATTCATTTATGTTTTCTTCTGCATTATTCAAGACTTTGTTCTTGACCAGATCTCCGATCAGTAGGATGGGAAGAAACACAAGCCTCGTACATTTCTGACAGTGTCTGTGCTGTGCTACAGACACCAGCAGAACCAGAAAAACATCTAAGGATCCATTTGGAGAGCATCACTGACATGTAAATATTAGCTGCTCCACCTACCAAGGCAGAAACACATTTCAGTTTCATAAGTACATGTTTTGATGGGGGCAATTAAAAAAAAAAAAAAAAAAAGAGAGAAACGAGCAAATAGCAGCATTAGAATTGAACATCCTTGTGTAGTTTGGCCTTTGACCTTATTAAATTAATTCCCAAGGACACTTAATAGCTTCATCGATGTTTTCGACACCCTGGCCATTGTAAAATGGGCCCATCTCTAAGGGAAGGAAATTCAATTGGCAGAGAAGTCGGGGGACTTTGGCTAGACACTGGACCAGTGATACACTGATGTTACAATGACTGTGGATGATCCACTTTCAGCAAAATGGCTACGAGCAGACATCCGTGCCACCACACACCTCCAGAAGGCTGATCTCCCCATAAGCATAACAGCAGAGGCAAGATCAAAGGATTTTCAAAAGCCTCCCTGAGAAAAGCCTAGACCTTCCTGGATGCATGGGCAAATTAACAGGCCTGTAAGAGAAAATCGGACCCTCGAGTTGCTAGGTAAGCTAGGAAGAGTTGAGGATCCAAGGATGCCCAAATAACGCTTAAGCCACCAGGAAGACTATGGGTGGGCTCGCTCTTACCGAGGAGGGGAAGCGAGTAGCGCACATAAAGCCCCTTTCCTCCCATCGTCCAGAGAAAAGTCAGAGATTTACTCACGCATGACATGTTCCAGACAGCCCAACTTCGGTTCACCCTACGAACCGAGCCGCTCCACACCTCTGGGCCGCAGACGAGCCGCTTAGCACGAGGAGCGGTGGGAGAGGGGCGGGAGAGAGGAGGAGGAGGGGGAGAGGGGAGGGTGAGGAGGGAGAGGGGAGGGGGGGGGGGGGGGGGAAGGGAAGGGAAGGGAAGGGAAGGAAAGG
>JANHFX010004848.1:0-63353 GCA_027560015.1 Chloroceryle amazona | reverse complement strand
CTAAGTGATTCTTAAACACATCCAGGGATGGCAACTCAACCACCTCCCTGGGCAGCCTATTCCAATATCCCACCACTTTGAGGAACATCTTTTTCTGATCTCTATGGAATTTTCCTCCCTTTCTTTTATTTATTCCCCTCCCCCGAGACCTTGGCGTAATGCTTTGGTCCCTGGACAGATGGCCAGAGATTTTCCAAGTCTCAGGAGATTCCCTCAGGTGTTATATATCTAGCATAGCTAGCCCTAAAATAACTTGCTATCATTTGTCTGGATTGGGACTGTATCAGGGCTATCACAGATGAAAAAGAGCTGCTGGACAAGACAGAAGTTGTCCGCAGGAGCCAACAGAAGGTCACTGCTGATGACCTCTGCCAGCTCACCATGTACATCAGTGAAATAACTGAGCCAAACCAGGTAGTATGTCTGGCCTAATGTGTAACTTGTGTTTGAACAACACAAGTCTTCCAGAAAGTAGTCAAGTGGTGATATGCAGGCTAAGATTTGTTAGTTTGACTTTCCTGTCTGGGAAAAAAAAAACTAAACCAAACACAAAACAGAAAGTAAAGAGTTAAAAACCAAAGCAAACAAACAAACACAAACACACAAGAAAAAACAAAACAAAAACAAAACCACAAACACAAAGAAACAAGCCCCATGCCAACAAAACCACTAATCACCCACCAACTCTGTGCCTCATTTCTCATTTGAATTTGTCTGGCATCAGCTTCCAGTCTTGTTAAACTTTTCTCATTGGTTTTTAAGAGTTTAGGTATTTTCTTCCTCTGAAGGTACTTAATTAACTCTCAGCACTCTTTTTGATAAATTAAGCAGATTGTATTCCCAGTGTCTGACTAGGAGGCATTTTTGCCAGCTGTTAAATAACTGTGTGATTTTCTTCTGCAATTGCAGGTTTTCAGCATGAAGTTTTTCACTTTAAAACATGGGTGTCTGATCTGGATATGGAACTCCAGTTTTCTGTATAAGCAGGTAAATCATGAGCCAACGTGGAAGCAGTAAGTCCTATGTTTCCTTTCTACCAAGGTTATCCACACCTACATGGGCCATTCATTTTCTGACTTACCCTCACCTTTCCTAAGTTCTATCTCATAATCAGTAGGATGGCTTCTGTAACTCTCAGCTACTGACAATCATAGAACCAAAGAATCCCAGAATGCTTTGGGCTGGAAGGCACCTTAAAGATCATCTAGTTTCAAATTCCCTGCCATGGCCAGGGACACTTCCCACTAGACCAGGTTGCTCAAAGCCTGATCCAACCTCGTCTTGAACATACCCAGTGAGGAAGCATCCATGACCAAGGTTTGTTACCTCTTCGATGACAAGACATAGGCGTTGGTAAAAGGACAGCCAGCACTTATTGTGTACCCACTTCTCTCTCCACTGATTACAGAGGTAGCTTCATCTAGGTAGCCCATCCTCTTGACTCCTGCCCTTTAGATATTGATAAGCATTAGTAAGATCCCCTCTCAGTCTTCTCTGCTCCAGGATAAACAGTCCCAGGTCTCTCAGCCTTTCCCCATAGACAGAGATGATCCAAACCCCTCATCATCTTTGTAGCCCTCTTTTGGACTCTCTCCAGTAGTTCCCTGTCCCTCTTGATCTGGGGATCCCAGAAGTGGACACAGTACTCCAGATGTGGCTTCGTGATCACTGAGCCCTCATGCTGTTACTGAGCACAGTATTGAATAATTAGCATTACAATGCCAAACAGAGTTTCTTAATCATGAGGAGAACAAGCTGATTAAAGCTTTGCTTCAGAAGACCTTATGTTTCACGTAATGCAGCCACTATCAAGTATGCAATTAGTGCGTGAAGATTTTTTTGCAGTGTAGGCATAGGAGTAAAGGAGTCTCCTTGCTAAGACTGGTCATTGTATGACAAGGAGAGTGCAGGACATGATGTACACATATCTGGATGGCCTCTCTAGAACCAAACTGCTGCTGTGTATCTCGTCATGTAGTGCTTCTGAGTAATGGCTCTCTACTCATAAATGCCCAGAGGGTTCTAAAGGCTATGGGATGAAGAGAAATAATTAATAGCAGTAATTCATAAAGACTGTGTTTACATGTCATCGTTCAGCAGAAGTCTCCAAATGGGAACTGAAGTGGGGAGATTCAAAAGGATTTTAGCCAAAAGTTTCATCATGGACTTAAGGGCTTGTGGAATTTCATTGCCAGAAGCATGCTCAAAAGTTCCAGAGAATTTTTCAGCAATACGAATCACTAGTAACTTCTGGAAGTCCCTTACTGATCTCTTCTTGCCTGTAAATAGAAAATTGTATCGCCACACCTTCAGATTCTCTTGGGAAGATGAATCTGACTTTTGGAGATGACTGAAGACATCTTTTTGTGTTTTTTCTTGGGTTTTATGTTCTCATGCTCTATGTTCCCTTGAAGCAAATACAGAGAAAACATAAACCTTTCTTTAAAAGAATCTGTATGTTTATAAGCATGTGCATGAAAGAGACAACTATCACAGAGGGGGCTCTGCTTCTAAAGTGCAGCCATACCTTAACTGGACCGTGGCTACCAACTAGAAGTTAATAGCAATGCATGCAATAACTGAAATCAGCAAGCTGAAAAAATGTATATGGTGTAGAATCGTGAGAGGAGAACTTCTTTGGAGGTTTTACAGAGGTTTTATTACCTGTTCTCTGTATTCAAAGCTGACTACTTTGAGGATAATACACCATCAGTCCACAGTCAGCAAACCCCTCTTGGGTTATGCATTCACTGCTAGGGTAACATTACTGCAAATAAAATAATTTCTTGTATTTACCATAAATACATTCTAGAAAATCAGGTCTTGCATCACTTCTCTCCTGTGATTTTTGTTTCTTGGGGGATGCAGTTTATAACTCTAATGATACTGTGCTTATACAAGGCCCTACATAAGTGCCTCCAGATAAACCACTCAAGCACCAGGTAGAAATCAAAGCTGTTCTGTACAAACACACATCTGTTTGCAATGGTTTCTTTCCTTCATCTCCTTCCTGACATCCTCCTCCCATCATCTGGTTCATCCCCAATGTACAGAAAGCTGGTTTTGTGGGAAACATATTGATTTAATTTCCTACCTGTGAAATCAAAGCTTATAATGAATCAGTCTGCAAGCAGTGCTCCCTGACAAACAACATCCCTGCCAAACACAAGATTCAGCCAGAAATCAAATTTCTAGGTGTTATTGTTTACTAAGAAAAATCTTTGGATCATTTTTATTCCCACATGATTCTATAAAGGCTCAGTTTGATTTCTATTTCATAAAAATAAGATGGTAGGGGCAGGGGAAAATAATTCAAGTCTTCTAATACTGTTTGGCTTACTGGCTTTGAATGGAATTGATTTCATATTATGGATTTCCATCTATGCCCTTCACTCGACACAGTACATTAGGAAACAAACACTAGGTAGTAATTTAACCACACTGTTAAGCCTATTTTTAATAAGTGAGTGGCCAAAGAATATTTTGTCAGCTAGTTTTAAAGAAGGTTTTTATGTAATTTATGTAATTACTTGTGACCTCTTTGTTCCACCCACATTCAAATGCCCAAATTCATTTCATCTCTTTAGATGTATAAAGGATTTTTACCATTGCAATTAATATTTTCTACCCTAAATTCTTACATTTGTTAAGTGTACACTTTCCTAATATGACTCCAACTCTAAGGAGTATTGAAGAATTATTCTACCTGCTTTTATCTGTAGGAAACAAAATCTAGAATAGGTTAAAGCCCAGATTCGCAAGACAATTTTGATAGTTAAAGCCCTTAGATTTCAAGAGAAATCTCTTAAGGTTGAGGAGTTGGGTTCTGGTGATTTGTGCAGTCATAGAAGAAATGTGTGGCAGGCTAACAGATGAACTCTAGTCACCTTAGACCTGTAAACATTTCCTAACCTCAGGATGATCCTTTTCCTGACTGTTGAATTAAACCTTTTCTCTAAGGACCAAAGTCACAATGGACAGAAGTACTTTTCTATGTGAGAAGTAGTCAGATACCACAGAAATGGAAAAAAGGAAGTATGAAATACTGTTAAGGTTCATTCAGGTCTCCTTTTAATGCATAGAGGAGGAGTCTGCCAATTGGTGTGATTGAAGGCAACAGAAGGCATTGTTTTTCCTGGGCTGTGAGTTTGCTTTCATACTTAGGTCATGTGTTCTTCAGTCAAAAGCATCATAAAACTCATCTGCAGAATTAAGGAGCAAGAGAAGTGATTTCATTTTTGTTTATTTCATCTATTCCTAGCACCAGTCTAATCACATATATTTTCTGATGGATGCCCTTCACAAGACATCTAGGAATCTTGGGAAAGTTTTGAAGTCCTTGGATTTGGAGACACCCAGCCTTTTTCAGATACTAAGCCCAAACAATAGTTCCCAGAAATTAGCTGCTCAGCCTCTCCAGCAGTGCAGGCTCTCTACACCATGTCAGGATGGACACACAAACACAGAATATGCATGTAGGTAACTTGGAAGGAAAAAGCAGCTGTAACAAACCCAGTCAATCAGAAACCACAAGGATCTCAAGGACTTCAGATCCTTTAAGGACTACTCCTGCTATGGCTCTCATAAACAATGCAAGAAATAGCCACAGTTTAGTGGCTAGACTAAGAGATGCTTTATGACTGTATATACTCAACAGGCTCCTTCTCAAACTGCTCATCTCTTTGTATTGCCCTTTAATGGCAGAATCCTTCTCCATTGGCTCAGTCCCACAAAATGTTATGTATGTGCTTAGCTTTCTGAACTCTGAGCAGTCCCTCTGACTTCAGCATAGCTACCCCTGGTGCAAAATTAAGTGTAGACATAAATCATTGCAGGACTAAGCCTAGTGTACAGCGTGGTGAATAGTTTCTCTTTAGGAAAGCATTTATTTCCTGGAGGCACCATTTCAGGCTAAAGTTTTCACATATTTGTGTCGTACTTAGTGAGTCAGTTGGGAAGTAGTGTTGAAGGACAACTGAAAATGCCCCAAACATACATTACTAAATATATTTCAAATTTGAAAAGATAGACTCACAGAGGAATTTAGCGACCACAACAATGTCTAAGAAGAAGTGTGAAAGAAATGTGTACTTTTCCATCTCAGCTCAAATGAGCAGGGTAATCATCTGGGAAGAAGGAGACTGGAGCTTAAAATTCCTCATTGTTTTAAAGTATGAACTTGAATTTAAGTTTCCAACACCTTTAGAAAATTATGTCTTAAACAATGGACTGTGGCATCTGGAAAGGTTGCACAGATATGTGAACCTCATCCTCTGGTGATTTTAGTGTCCCCTACCAAATGTTAAATATATGTTAAAATTCACCAATTAAAAAAAAAAAGGAGGGAGGAAAAAAAAAAAAAAAGAAGAAAAAGAGAAAAATGAAAAAAAGTCCTATTTTCAGCGTGATTAAAAGCAATGCCATGGCTTTTTACTTAATCACGTTTTATGCTGTGGCTGCAGCAAACAAAAAGAAATTACTCCCAGAGATCTAGCTATGACAGTGGTGACTCACAAACAGGACTTTAAGGTATTCCCAGTGTCTAAATATTAAATATTTATTATAGTTCTATAAAATTTTACATTCATTGTATTGCTTGCTTGTTTTGCCAGTCCTCAAGGGACTGAGAAGATTCTGTATTTGCTTCGTCCTTCTAGCACATCAAACATTTTTTCATAATACCCCTATTAAACCATATGTCTCCCCAGTTTCCCGTAGATTGTCACTGAGTCATATCAGTATCACTGCAGAAACTCCAGCTGAGCCTCATTGACGTCAGTCAGAAAAAGGATGGAAAAAAATTACCAAACCCCAGAATTCTTAAAATTACTGCAGTTAGCAACACTGTCCTTAGTAAGGTCACTTATATTGAGTTGCAACTTTTTAAACTCCTGCATTTGCATGTTGATTGTCAATGCTTTGTTGTATGTCCTGTAGCATCATGCATATTGCCAGCATGACACAAATAAACGAGCTAATGAATAAATAATAGCAATCAATAGAAACAAACATTGAACTGACTGGCCTCCTCCTTGCTCTCACTGAATGAGATGCCAAAAGTAATCAGGAAGCATAAATTATAAAATATAAGTTCAACATTAGAAAGCCACTGTTTCAATATTTTAAGAAATCTACAATGTGAATAAGGTAATGTGCTGGCTATAAAACATTTAGACAGTTTTGTTTTGCTTTCAGAAAATGCCTTTCTCTTCTCCTACTGAAGTCAACGACAAGTATCCTGGTGCAGAATGGTTTTAAAAATTGTTTCTACACAATAAAGTTAAATTTTTATTTTTTTTTTCTACCTAGAGAAATTCTCCTCCATAAGGAGTTGATTATCATAGAAAAACAGTTTAATCCAGTTTGCCAAGGACCTAAGGATTTAAGAGACACATAGCTGTCAAGATACACCTTCTGCATGTGGTTAACTGGTGAAATTCTCCTATTTTTTTTTAAAAAAAAAGATATTATTGAAATAATATTGAAATAAAATTATTTTTAGCAGATTGATTACTTCTCTACTTGCCTTTAAGCATTCCCACTCCCCTTGAACCTTTATATCACCTCTGCCCTTTCATATATATGGAGAAGTCCTATTTCTGTTTGTGATGCTTACAACAAAACAACTTTATCTCAGTGATACTGGTACTTCTCACAGTTTCCTTGTGTTCTTATCTGTAATGAACCATTGACCATACATTTACATGCAAAGAGAAACCCCACCGAAAACCTCAATAGCTATGGAAGAATTTGGCAGCATCCAAAGGAACCATAATGTCCAGCCATACTTTAACAGTGATGCATGAAAAAAAAAACAAACAAAAACCCAACCCGGCCCAACCCAAACCGAATTAAAAAACACTAAACAAACAAAACCACACAAAACCCCCCAACAAACAAACAAAACCCATGCAAAACAAAAACAAAAAAAACCCAAACACTCCAACCAAACCAAACACCCAAACCCAACCAACCAAAACAAAATTGTACACAAAACAGACAAAAAAACCCAACCAAACCAACCAAAACAACACCCACAAAACCAACAAGAACAAAAAGAAGCCCTAGCAGAACAGCACTGCATGAGTGATAAAGGCAATCACCTGTAAAGGGCAGGGTGCCTTGCAACTGCTCTTCAGCACTGGATGCTAAATCGTGTTTTATTAGACAAAGAAGGGTCCAGGAGACAAAACTCAAAAGATTGCACGGGGCCACGTTGCACCCATGTGTAATTGTCCTGTAGGGCCATTTGCAATACATGTATATTGAAATAATACCACAGGGTATTTTTCTCTAGTAGAATTCGTATCTATTGTTAAGTAACTGATGACAAAGGCTGGCACATTATTAAAGGCTGGACTGTGTTCAGAATTTAATATTCCCTTCGCATTTCAAGCAATTTTCAATGTCCACAACTGTCATCTAACATTGTTTCCAAGTTGCAATTCAGTGGGAGAAAAATAGCTATCCATGTAGGGCTTCACAGTGACACATCTGTTATGTTATTTATCTTAAGTGTGAAGACAGGAACGAACCAACTTCCAGCCTCATATTTCAGAACAGAACATAATAGAAATTAAAGGGAGAAAAGAAAGGGACAGCATCTTTGTGTGAATGTAGTTTAATGGACTATCATGTGAAACTGCTTTTGCCAGAATTACTCTCCCTGGTTCCTTCCAACTCTATTTACCATGATGTAAATCAGGAGGAACTTCGTTAAGTGAATTGACTCACACTGGACCAAAGAGCTGCAAACCAGATCTGAACGAGGCACAATATCACTGCAAGGGGTCTGTTGTGTGAGCCTTTTCCATTATTAAAATGATAGGACAACCACTTGAACCTTCCCGACCTGAAACACGTTTCTCCTCCCAGGCATCTGCCCAACACAAGACTATTTCTTTTAAGCATTTCCCCCACTTTACTCTTTAGTATTTTGGGGCTTGCCCCACACATTCCTCACCAGGACTCGCCACACACAGTTTCATGAAACCTCCAAACATTTCCTGTGGAGCAAAAACCCAAACTTTCTGAACTCTACTTTGCTTCGGGGCATCTAATCTTGAAAGTTATGTGCACTGTTAAAAATTGGCTTTCAAAGCATGGAACTGGGCCTTTAGGGATACTTTCTTTCTCTCTTTTTTTTTTATTTTTATTTTTTTTCTTTCTTTCTCTCTCTAGCTTTTTTTTTTTTTTTTTTTAGTCCTTTTTTTTTCTTCCTTTTTTTTCTCTTTTCATAAGAAGTTTTAGAGCTGTAGAGCCTGAAGCCAAAAGAAATAGTTGTACAGGCAAGTTTTCTACACTGAATCCAAGAGAACAAGAGGCACACTGGGGTGCTTGCTGGGGGCTATCTCACCCTCCTACGTTCACATGCCTCCCACAAGGCTCCACGTAGCTGATATGAAAATGAGTACATGAACTCCTGTGTGAACTTTTAAATTGGCCCTATTTCTTCCTCTCACCTTGTCCACTTCAGACATGTTCTTCTTGTTCAAGATTGACTTTCCAGCTATTTTTCAGCCTTCTAAAATAAAATTACATAAATGTATGAACACAAGTCAGATGGAAAGGAATATAATCTCCCCAATAACAAAAGTTACCAGAATTTGATTGTCCCAAAGCACTAGTTATCATTGCTTCTGTGCTGGGATTATGCTTTTCATCTAACTGTGATTTTGCAATGACCTTTTTCATAATTATTGGTATTTATGGGAATAAGGTGGTCTCCAGTCATTGCAGTTCCCGAAGTGCATTCTTCTCAGCAACAAGAAAATTCCAGTTATTAACAGTGACTTTACCGTACAGCACTGTTTGGCTCCTCACTGATAGCTGTTTAGAAAATAGATCTCTTACCCTCAGATTAACTGATCACTGCTTTTTCTTGGTATACTGTTATATGTGATGGACATAGGGTGTTTCTTCTGCTTGTGTTAGAAGACACCTTTTTCTGTCACAGAAGACACTACACATATACAGAATATTCTTTCACCTACATTTTAGGCTCAGAAGGGTTCACTATTCTTGCCTAGTCTGACATCCTGCATAAAAAAAACCCCTAAACCAAAAACAAACCACTTTGAATTTTCCATTGCAAGCCCTCAGATGGTAAAATTAAATCAGAGATTAATACATGCTTTCAGATTTCATTATAAAAATGGCTTTTGAAAGAGTCATGGACAAAGAAAAGTGCTCAAATTAAGTGTTTCACACACCGAGCAGGCTGTTAGATAGAAGACTTCTACTTGGGCACAACTATTATTAGTTATTGTACATTATGGCACTGCCCCCAGTTGTGCCTTTGTAATAAAAGACAGATTCCCTTTCCTCTCTCTTCCTGACTTTGAGAAATTGCAAACAAAGGCACTGACCATGCCAACCTTCACGCCCATGGTGACTCTCTCACACTGCGAATGTTTCCTCTGAAATCCACGTCTGTGCACAGAACAGTGCAGATGCATATGGTGCCGTGGCTATGTGACTGTGCCCACACAAGCACAATGGTACGGTTGGTGGGAGGGTTTGAGTACGTGCTTATAGCTGTATATACTATTTTTAAAGTCACAGATTTCAAAAATTATTTATTTTCCTGGAAGTTGAACACAGGAAATCCTCTGACTCTGAGAGATCGTAGCCATTTCATGTCTCCCCTGAACTGGATACTGGAAGGCAAGTGTGCATGTCAAGGTGTGAGATGTTGCTTCATTTTTCCCCATCCCAATATCCCAAAGGGACAGGATATAAACTTTATTTTATACACTGAGGAGTCCTGGCAGAACTCAGATACGTTTCTTGCCCCCAAATCACCAGCTAGCAGCAGAACATCAGGGAAAATGCATTTCTTCACCTCCCAGGGTCACGATGTTTGCATGGTGGTCTGCCCTGCATGAGGGAGCAGAAGTACAAATATGCCATTTTTCCTGCGTGCTGATCTTTGTGTTTAGTTTACCTACACAGAAGGTTTTTCAAATGCACTTAATGGGTGTTAACTTGAAGTTCCTTACAACTCTCCAGTCAGATTGCCAAGCAAATTATACACATACTTTCTGTTTTCAGAAACTCACACAGAGACTCCGAGGACTAAATCAGCCTAAGGAACAGAAATTTGTTCTACCACAACTAATTATCCAATGAAAAAATCTCAGTTCAGCAATATATCTGAAAATAGAGTGCTCAGAAAGCCAACCTTACATTTCAGTCTATTTGTAATATAAACCTTCACTATAGCCAATGTTGTTAAGAGGGTTTTATAGTATATAGCGTGAAGTTTTGGTCTTTAATTACTCCTTTAATCTTTGCCAGGCTTGTTCCTGAGAACAAGCTACACTCCTGCTTTTTACAGGATAAACAGTTTCCAGGAATGCATCAGACTGCCGCAGGGGTCAGGGAGTGCATTTATTGAATACCGCTCTATTTCAGCCTGAATCCTGACTGATCTGTTTGTGCTTAGTTGAAGTGTAATTAATATAGATAATTAACAAATGACCACCCAAAAATCTAGGTTTTTTTCTTTTAATCCAGCCCCCCACCAGTATAAGAGAATTCACACAAGTCTTCCTTTGTTTCATGTGGTTCCTCTTCCACCTGGAATGGTCAGCTGTTTGTAGAGATGCTAAATCCCTATATTTTAATATGTTAAATAATCACAGAATCACAGAACATTAGGGGCTGAAAGGGACCTCTGAAGATCATCTAGTGCAACCCCCCTGTCAAGGTAGGTTCACCTAGAGAATGTTGCACAGGAGTGTGTTCAGGTGGGTCTTGAATGTCTCCAGAGATAGAGATTCCACCACCATATTAAACAAATAATGATAAATATATGTTAATATAGAGATTATGTTAAATCTAAAAAAAATACTGATGTTGTCCATGTGTATTGCTGGATGGATGGCTCACAGAACTACAACATTCTTCTCTTTTTTTACACTTTCGGATCATATCCAGGGGTTGAGGTGGCATATTGTCTTCTGTTATAAACTCACAGGAGGTCCTCAACCACCGAGTATTTTCTCTGCTACCCTACAGTATGATAGGGAGCCACTGGAGATGTTTGTTTGACAATGATGTGTCATGTTCCCAGCTCCTGGAAACACTGTGGAGGAACAACCCTACTGGTTTCTGGATACCCTCAAAACACGTCTTGAGTTGCTGGATAATGGGAGAATGACCTCTTGTTACAATTACAGATCTATCCTGTAAGAACAAAACTCTTTTGTTCATTAGATGTCCTCAAATTTTCCTTAGCAGAAGATAAGCATCAAAGGAAAAAGGGATACTTAGTATTGCACATTTCTGACATTTGATTCAGAAACAAATGCCCCAGGTGTCAATTGTCCACATCTTTACTCCCTCCATCTCAGCTTCCATTCTCAACTAATGTGTGTATGCTTTCCCTCATGGAAGAGGTGCCCAATCTGGAGATACACTCCCTTACAGACCTAACCTCTCCTTGGGATTCAGATTCAGACTCCCCTCATTCAGGATGATTTCTCAGGACTTCATAAATGCAAATGACTCTTGAGCACAGCAAATCAGAGGTACCTCCTTGCCCATAACCTAATTGTTGGAAATTCGTTCACCCACTGGAAAGAAAGAAGGTTTTTCTTGCCAGAGAGAGAATCAATCATTTGTACATAACTTTTATTTTTCCAGAATTTCTGTTTCCTATACAGTGATGGCTGACCTGTATTTATGCATGTGTTTAGTTCCTAGTTCTTGGACAAAGTCCTTGCACGCAACTATAGTTGGATGAGGAATTGACAGCTTTCTGGATGCTCACACTTCATCCTGTTCTGACCAACATCTGCCTGTTGTAGAGCTATTGTGCAACACCGGAGAGTTACTGATTGGTCACTAAAGGCATATGGACCATATTGGATCCCAACATTAGGTTGGATTAAGATTTTAAATAGCGCATGATCACTGCATTTATTTTTCTGGAACATGCTAGATTTCATAGGATAAAAAGAAGGGAAGAGGTCTGAAGAAGTTCTTAGTGAGAGGCGGCATAAGATAAAAAGAAGAAAGGTAGGACTGAAGAGAACATTAATGATGTTTCTCCATAAGCATTGCACTATAGCTGAAGGAATTTCAATTATGACTAGGAGAATAAGTAGGAAAGGAAAAGGTGAAAGTGTGTCTGAGGAAATAAAAGCAGAAATGTAAGGCATGGAAGGATATATCACAAAAATGTATGCTAATAGTTGATAGTTGAATTGATTTGCTTAATAGTTGTGAAGGCAAAACCTGCTAAACCATGAGCATTAGGAGAACAGATTTACAAATACAATGATTCTGTAGCAGTATTCCTCAGACTACACAAAGCCACAAGAGTCCTAGAAGAATATGCCAAATGGTCTGTGAACTGCACTAAAGAATAAAACACATCAGGTTTATCTCACCCAGCTGCACAAGTTGCCTGTGATCAGCTTATTTGAATTGCTGGGGGTGACTGAGCTCATGAATGATTTGTCCGTTTGTTCAAATGGGTTTTTAACTCCAAGGAGAGTCTTCTCTGCAGAGCTAACTGAATGGTTGTTGTCAATACTTTGTGTAGCTGCTTTTATTCTCCAAAACTCTTCACAAGCTAGTATTGATTTCTGAAAATTGATTTATTCATCAACATTCACTAAGGAGCTTTGACAAACCGTTTCTGGACTATGAGGTATTCATGAGTGGCACCTACTCACCATGGAATGTACATTATGCATCATGTTTCACTGCAGTCATATGGTATTGCTCCTGTCCCCAGACTGGTCTGGTAAAATGTCACCACTGACTGGATGAGTAAAGTATAATGGCCAATCTTGAATCATGAATGACATATAAATATTCAGAAAAGTTTCATTTGGGAAACACGGGGGACCTGAAAGAAGATTCAGAAGCAGACTGCAGTTATTCACATACTCATGGATAACCTTACGAGACCTCAGAGAAGCAGAGAAGTAAATCCACATATTAATTTCTGCCTAACCTCATTTTGTTTTTGCAAGGTCTCTAATCTAACCCAGAGGGAGAGCAGAATTTACATGAAAGAGTCATTAGAAAAAATGCCTAAGCAGCTTTTGAAATAGGGATGAACATACAGTTTTATCTCCTTTCTCAAGAAGCATCCACCATGGTGGATTTGAGTGCTCTACAGCCAGCTGATGTCTTTTTCAAATTCAGGAAAAAATTTGCTTTATTTTCTCAGCAACTACACTGTTTCTACCAAGAAGTGGTAAATTTAATGTAGCATGATCTGGTGTCCATTGAGCTCCTTGTAGGAGTCATGAGGTCTACTTTGCATCTGTTCAAGTAAAACTGAACTTGGCTTCACAAGGAGCCACATGCTCCAATACCCAGGGCTGCTACCTTCATTTATAAAGGATGTGCAACATCAACAGCTTTTTCTCCTTTACATACCTTTTTAGACTTTTAAAGTCTAGCTACAGAAAAAAAGGGCTCAAGCATGAGAGAGCTTTACTGTATTTTACTGAATAGCAGAAAATTTGATGCAGAGATTTTGTTTTTTTTTTCTAAAACAAGTGACTGATGGAGTTCAGGCTTATCCAATATCAGCTGGTAGTTCAGATAATATTTTCAGTTAAGTTTTGACTCTGTGTTGAGGAAAGGCACAACTCAGTATAATTGAGCAGGTTCTATCAAAACACAGTGATACAGTCAGGGATAATGTCAGCATTCAGCAGACTGCAAATTATGTCACTCTCTAGAAGCCTGTGAGAAATAGTGGTACAAAGAAGCAGATCTTTAAAAATCAGAGTCCTACCAGGGGGAAGCAATTGAGGTCCATAATATGCAGTCATCTATTGTGTCATTTCCAGAGTTTTCCTTTGTCTCATCAGAGGCAACTGAGAGTTAAATGCTAACTATCTTATCAAATTGTGAAATATCAAAAAAAAACAAAAACCCAAACCAACAAACAACCCACTTGTGACAGCACTGTTAGAGCCAAACTTCCCAAGGGTTGTGATGATAAGATTATGATAAGGATATCTAGAGAAGAAATCTTCTAAACTAATGAGATTAAACAGGGTGAGATCATTTGTTGATGAATATGTCCCGTGACCAAGAACAATGTAATGGGATTAATGATGAGGATTTTTGATCATGGTAAGATATGGTCTGATGCCTGAGAGAAAGTTCAGTGGTCGCAACAACTGCATCGAGTCCCATGTGTAAAGACAACACAGTAATGCTTAGCTGGCAAAATGCCTTGTTATGAGGAGAAGCCTTTGCTATCACTTTATGGGAAAGCTCTACAGAATTTAATAGACAACTGTAATCTTCCTCTCAGTATTATTTCTACTTTCTGACTGGCCCATCTAAATGCAGTGGAAACACAGTATTCTTGGCAAAGCTTTTTATATAGCTAACACATACCCCTAAGTAATTTTATTTGATACTGGATCTAATATGTAACACATTTAATGAGGATGCAGATTTTTCTTATGTGGTCCCTTTGGCCACAGGGATGCTTTTTCCTGGTGGAATTCCACATCAGCATGTCATGGGTTTTATCCTCTCATTCCACAAGTTGAGTTTGGAAACCATAAGGTTTAGGTCTTAAAAGGAGTTTGAACAGTCTCGTTTACCCTAGCTTGATGAGACTGACAGACACTTCATCACCTGGGGACATTTCCAGGAGAAATTCCTTGAGGAATACCTAAAGGCTGTGTGTTACAGAGAGTTCTCTTCTGATCAGGGCTATGCTGGTCTCAGGGTGAAATTCATCTAACCTAGACACAAGTTGGTCACCCTAGGTCCTCTTTGCGGTTAGTGAAGGGATAATAGGATATTCTATTTCTTCAACATCAGAAGACTGATTTAGGATGGTATGAATCATCTTTAAAAACATCCCTTTTTTTCATGACAAAGTGAGAAGAAAGTAACTAGATCAAGAGGCCAACTATATTTATTCAGGCGGTAGTAAAGGACTGTTCTGTATTATGCCTTGCCTCTTTTCCCCAATATGCTAGGTAGACTTGGTCGATGTAATTGCTATTGTTGCTGAAACTTTAGGGGGTTTATCTGAAAAAACCCTCTCCTTTAGATTCCTGATTGCAAAATCTTTTCTGAGTCTCTATGTGAAGTGAGGCACTCTCAGAAAGCATCCATTTTTGATAAGAGGACGACTGTTTTGAAAAAGAAAAATTGAGGAAAATTTTCTTAGCTTACTGTAACACTAAAACAGATTTACAAATACTGACCATCTGAACTCATAGAGATCCTGTAACACAGCTCAAAATATCAACAAAAGATGAAATAATTGTTAGTAATTAAAAAAAAAATTCTTATCTTATTAATGACCAGTCAGAAGGCCATTCTCATAAAATTACAGCTACATGGTCTTCAAAAGCAGGACGAGAGACTCCTAAAAGAAACAGCTTTAATGGAGCTCATTCAACAAAAAGGCACAGTTACAAGTAGCAGTCAGAGAGTGTATATAACTACATAGACAGTAAAAGGAAAAAAAAAATAATCTTGGCAAGTATGTGCTTTGAAGTTTTCCACATAACCATGCTTTCATAACGAGAGGCCATGCACAGTCTCCACTGAACCCAAATGGCTTGTGGGAAGCAACTCATGTACAGAGAACTTTCAGAGAGAGTGTTTTACTTTTTTCAAGTTTATATTTATGTTTATGTTCCTTACATGTGCTTAAAGCTCCACACTTTTTATTGGCTTTGCTTGATTTAGACCAAAACCAGTTCTTCAAATAATTAGCATTTTTACAACTCAAAAATCATGTATCGGTGCTTATTTGCAGCTGAATTTCAGCCTAATTATATATAAACTAATCTTAATAATAATCCTAAAGTACTTGCCAACTCTTTCATACATTAACTTTTTCTGGTACACAAACACTTCACGTTTTACTGACATATTCCGAAAACATGTACAGGGGGACTAACAAGACATGGGAGCAAGGGAGTTATCCTTAATTTGTAATTTCCTGTTATTGTAAATTTTACCTGCTCTGCATCTTTATGGCCTCCTTCCATCTTGAAATGTTACTATGTTACTTTTCTGTTTAACTTATGCACCTCGAATGTTGTAAAAACTACAGTAAAAGTCAATAAAAATGCAATAACACTGTGTCAATCACAAGCAAAGGAGCAATCTCTATTGAGCAAACAATTGGAAAGCTATAGCTAAAATGCAATTGCACCATGCTGCAGTTGATTAAAGATATGAATCAGAAAATTAAAATTTTTTTTTTCCACTTTTAGTTATTACCAGTTGCTTAATTTATAGAGCAGTTACCTTGATCCTATCTAGCATCCTGTAAAGAGGCTACCAGTACAAGCAGTGATACTGTCTTGTGTTGCTTCCATTAATATGGATTACCCATGATCATCCCAAACACACAATCACTCAGCAAGTGTTGCCACAAAATAAGTCCACTTCCACCCAGGAAGGAGCTGCTTCTTTTCTTATCTTCTTTTAATCAGGAACAACTGAACAGTTTTACTGAAGGTCCATCCAGCTCAGTATCCCACACCTGGCAGTGCCTTGCAGCAAAGCCCCAGGGAAGACTGTGAGAACAGGGGAAACATAAAGTCCTCTTTCCCCAGTATGATCTTAGTGATGTGGCTCAGGGACCTGTTGACCCGTTGCTACCCATTTTTGCTTTTAACAGTCTTTGCTGGACTTTTCTCCCCTGCACTTGCTTAATTACTTCTTGAAACCAATCTAGATCACATATAAGCTTTCAAGCAAATAACATGGTGGCGGTGATGGTGTTTGTGTTGATTTCAGCCTCTATTATAACTTAATGTTTGAAGACAAGATTTCTTACAGGGCCTCTGGAATGGATCCAAGTTGAGCAGAGAGGAATCACAGAATCACAGACTTTCCTAGTTTGGAAAAAGACCTTTAAGATCATCGAGTGCAATCATTAACCTAACACTGACAAGACCTCAGCTAAACCGTATCCCGAGGAAGCTGTCACCTCAGCAGTGAGGGTGAGGATATCTAAGAAAAGAGATCAGGCAATTTCAAAGCCAGCATGGGTATTTTTTTTTTCTGCTCTATCCTATTTTAGTATATGCCTAGGAGTAAAATTTCTTCATGAATCCAGATATCCTTTTGTTAAATATAGCAATTTGATTCTAAGCTCATTTTACGCACAGCAGATAAATAAGCAATCATAAACTATGTCATCATAAATAAAAGCCTTATTGAGCTCAGGCCATGAAACCCAATCAATAGAGGACACTCGTCCCCAGTGAAAGCAACAGCTAATGCTCTGTGGTTCCTAGTGGATACTCTGTTATTGTATTTTAAAACCACAAGGAATTCCCTGTGTCATCAGCAATGACCACTTTATTGCTGGTGAATGAGGAAATGAGCAGAGCTAAAGGTGCATTTGAATTCCACAGACTCATTCATTTAGCCCATCTTCCAGTGCAGGAGATCACTTGGTTATCTCATGGGCTTCGACAGTTTCAGAAAAAGAAAAACAGGCTCCCCCTCGACTTTCAACTTGCACATACCAGAGAACGGTATTTTCTGCTCTTCCAGCTACAGCAAGACAAATTAAGGTTGATTATGAGTAAAAAACAATAGTCTGAGCTGATCAGCTGTCACACATTTACGTCTAATTCCCTGGTTGTTTCAGTCAAAAATCCAAACCCAAAACTAGACTTCTGCAATTTTTCCAGAAGTGTTACACTTCCTAACATTTCCAAGATTGAATATGTGCCTTTCTTAAAGAGCAACATTCTCTACTTCAAAGTAGCTTATTCATGTTTTATGAGACAAGCTTTTTGAAAATGAATGTTTCTAATTTGAAATGAAAAAAAATTTTTAGGCCTAAAAAAGCTATTTTATTCAAGTTGGAAAACACATGTTTCCCCCCCCCCTGTGATTTTTTATATCATGGAGTATTGTCAATAAATCAGTTTTAGTAAACTGAAAACTGTCTATGCTAATTTTGGATGTCTACTGTTTATCCCATGATGAATGCTATGCTGACTACCATCAGATGCATTAAATCAGATTCATTTGGTCTAAAAAGTGATCAAACTTCACTTAAACAATGCAATTTCTTTTGAAACTATTAAAGGGAAGAAGCACAACAATTTCAAACCATTAATTTCTTTCTTGCTTAATGAATTATTGATTTGTGCTTTCCTTCTGAGTGATAGTGCTCTGATGCGATAAACATTGATTTGAATCTTTATACAAATATTGTATATCATCAGCACATTATGGCAGCAAAATAATATACACCAAATAGGCCTGAATAGACAGAAGAAAAACCAAACAAACCAGGATGAGGTGCCACAACTGTGTGCCTGTGTGTGTGAGGGTGCACACGTAAAATAGCAAATGGAATTGAAAAGAATACCTTCAGAGGGATGATAACAATGCAGAATTATAGGAAGTATACATCTGTTTAACACTGAACAGAGAAACTTGGAAAAGAAAATAATTACTTTTTACTACTAGTAATTCTTCTAACTTGACATTTCTTGCAACCACAAGTACATAGCTGTCTCAGGTTTAAAGGGAGAGCTCTCTTACACCCTGCTCATGTTCAGAAGCTTTAGCTTCATGCACAGCTATTCACATCAATGGGAACTACACAGTCAAAAAGACAAAAGAAAAGTGCTGAGAGCAGTAAACACATAGATAATCTTGTCCACCAAACAATTTTGCATTTTGTTTATGCACCATTTATTTCAGACAAAAAAGCTGCTGAGAGATTTACGTCAAAGTGATTTCCACAGCTCAGCTGCTCAAGGCTGGGGAGATGATTGAAGCGCTGAGCTACATTTTCCTGGGGACCCCTCTCCTGCCATGCCTGGGGGTGGGAGACCTCACATGCTCTCCCTCACACAAGTTCATTTCTAGCATCAGCTGGGTGGCTTTTGGCAGCCTGGATAAGGGGAAAGACCCTGCAGTTACTAAGAGATAAAGGGACAACTGTCTTTTTTTTCCCACTGGACAGCAGTAGGACCCCAGGACTGATTTGCTGTGCCTGAAGTGGGCAGGCTGGGAAAGTGTTCCACCATCCTCCTCCTGAGCCCTCTGCAAAGAAGGTAGCACCCATCTCACATCCATGGGGGAGAAAGCAGTGCTCAGGCCACACACAGGGCCAAAATAGCCAAATCTTTCATAACACAAACCAGAATACCCATATGTCTTTTGAAAACGTTCTTGTCATGCAAAAAGACTCAAAATGAGTATGGCTGTACTGGGACAAGTGCTCACACTATCATTTACATCCACAGTGAAATAGACTTGCAGCTAATGATCTATAACAATTATCCACCAGGGCTACACTGAAATTTTGGCCAAATGGCTACAAAGGGTAAGGAATAGATATCACCATTCAGGGACCAAACAATTCCAAACACACAAGCTCAGCTCAACAGATGCAAAGCAGGGCCAGGGAGATGTGGGTCTCCTTCTCTTTCTATCATCACAACTAGCATGCCCAGTGCTGTTGAGAGGGTGTTGCCATTTACCCTGCTGTAGGCCAACAACAGGATATGATCCCTCAGAGCAGGAAAAAAATCCAGGTTTCATGTGAGCATCATGGCATAGGCACCATTGGCCAGTCTACTATAAAATCCTGGGTCAACAATGTACCTCTAGGTAGAACCTAACAAAAGTTAAATCATCTTTAGCAAGGCATAAAAATAAAGATATTCAAAGAAATTTGCATAGCAATTGATACCACACTTTTGTTTTCCCCCACACACATGCTTTTGTGCATGGCCCCACTCTTTTGAAGTGTCTCTCCAGGATCAATAGACTCAACAGAATGAGACGCCCCTGAAAATTTTGCATGAGACTGTTTCCCAGGAGTAGGTGGTTAATTCAGAGTCGAAACCTTAGCTTTTTCAGTCTCACCAGAATGAGGTATCATATTTCTATCACTCAATAAAAATGAGTTCTCCATTCCTAGGAAATATTTCTAGAATTAATTTAGAGAATGAATCACTTTTTTTGTGGTTATCAGTAAAAAACCCCAAACAGTCCATTTAAAACCTATTAGCAAGCATAAGAAGGTTGAAGAAGGCATAATTCATGTAATTTTTTTTCCTTTTTTCACATATATAACAGTGTTTTGGAACACGATCCATAACATACACAGCTCTGATTGTCCGGAGGTAAATCAACATCCTGCACCAATAATCTTACATACAGAGTGGGAAAATGAAACTTAAGACTTCAGTTCACAAATTGCTGAGGAAAAAAATAGATCACAGGGTTGAAAACCTGTAATCATTATGGCATTTGCATTATGACAAATTAAAAACTGGTATTCTAGGTTACGAACAGTGCTATAAAGCTGGTATTCTACGCTGTGTATTGCAAGCTCATTTAAAATGTACTCTTCCACGACATGATGAGAACACGAATTATAATTAGGAAAGTAACCCAAGCAGAAAATTAGTCTGGAAGACTAGTCTGAGTGTGCTCCTGCAGACAAAGCCTTCCTGTGTCTTAACTTTGCTGTCTCAGTATAGGGAGAGATTGATGCAGAAGATAAAGACAAGGACAGATACAGCTTCCTGGGGGGGTGAAGGTTTTGCAACTATGATCCGTATTGTTTGAGTCTTGAAAACACGAACAAAGTGAAGTCCCACCAGATTCCATATTTGCAGAGTGACTCGCAGTGTAGGCTGTTACGTATGTGGGGAACAGGTCTATACCTGGATTTTTGTTCCCATAATCCCATTCACAGGCAAAAACCCACATGCACAAGCATAGATAAGGTCTGCTGACCCCACCGTAAACCTAGAGCCTACTTGCATAAGTAAATGTACCCAACGGTTGTAATCAAGAAAGGGTTATCTACAAAAAGTAGTGTTCTAAGGAAAAAATGCAGTCCGAAATGTCATTTCATAAATAGATCAAAAAAGAAACAAAAAAAAATCTAAAAGTCAAAATGTAATTGCTACCAGTAAACAATAAACCAAATAAATAGTCTTGAAAAAGCTATAACCAAGCAAGACACATATCTGAAAACATTTGCATTTGAGGTTTTCTCTGTCGGAAAAGTTCTGTGGAGTTTAAAACAAAAGCTAAATCCTTCTGTACAAACCTGTTGGTGTCTCTGTACTTTATCTAGAGAGACTGGAACAAATCTACTGACTGGAAAATTATACCTACCTTTTTAGGTGCCTCTTCTTGTGGAAAGGGGACCTGTAGCCTAGAGAGCATTTACATTGCACTTAAAGGAGAGGGTCATAATTTTCTATCAAATCTTATCTGCATTTTCTGTCAAAGATGTTTTTCATGAGGTAACTGATTCTACTTTGTGGTAAGGACACACATGACTTCCCAATACCTTACAGGATTTGGCAGATTTATTCTTATTTATAAAAAGATTGGAAGGAAAACAGAACAAAACAAAAGCTACCAAGGCAAGGAGTTGTAACGGTTGCCCTGAAAAAAATTATCGTGCTCTGCTATAAGGGAACAGATTTTGGCAAAAAATGTTGCTTGGTGAATCTGAGCTTAGGTGCCTACCTAACATAGAGGGTTTCAAAAATGAGAATTAAGGTGTGAGAGGCCTTATTTTCTCCAAGAGTGTCCATGCCTGTCAGTGCATGCAGCACAAAATCAGGACTTCATCAAAGCAGGCATTTGTAGAAGGGTGTGCAAAAACCTTACCACCATGGTGTCTGTGCTGTGCACTGACTTTGGCTCTTGGGGAGTTACCATCCATAACCTGCGGAATTTGTCACCATTGCTGCGGGTGTTATCCGAAATATTTTACACCCTTGAGCTCAAGTGTAACTGCACAATCCAGGAAGATGGTGCACCTCACTGCTGGCTTTTCCCTGTCTCTGTGCTGTTGTTCTGAACCCTTTCTGCTCCCATCTCACCTGCCTATGGTGGTACAGAACAGCAACTTGAAAGTCACTTTCTGAGCACAGTTTTTACCCTGCATATTTAAAAAAAATCTTTTTTTTAGTTCCTTTTGGTCCAAACTAAGCAAAACAAGAGGAAAAAGGGATGTAGGAATAGAAACACTGTTAGGAAAGAGTTGCCTTATGGTTTTTTTTTTTTTATGGGACAAGTGTTATTTGACATTTAAGAGAACAAATAAAGACATCAAAACACATTCAACTGAACCCAGCCTTAGACCCAGATCCACTGTACTGACTCTGTAAGAACCCAAATTATCAACAACAGATCCTGCTGATCACTGCAGCTCTGCCATGTTTATCCAAGCACATTTTAGTTCTATCTCCTACTCACAGGCTTGTTGGAGCATCTCCCTTTGGTGGTGAAATGGTGTAGAGATTCAGCTGGTGGCTGGTGACAAGGATAAGAAATCCAAACCAGGGAAAAGCTCCAGGAAGAGTTGCTAGGAACTAAGTGAAACAGCAGATTGATTAGAGCTAGTTGTTTATCTCATTTTAAGGCTAAGGTTCATTAAATACACTCATTTTACATTAGTTTGTATGCAAATTTAAACATTTTTGTACCGTATCCCATGTGGCCAAGGGCTTGGGAAAAGGGAATTATAACTTCACATACAATGTATGGTCCAAGACAGTATGAATACATGACTTTAGTGTGTATTTAAATCCATCCCTGGTCAGAACCTTCCCAAGGAGCAATATTTATTGCAGGTTTCAATACTATGCTTCTGTTACATGAAGACGACTTAAAACCATGTATGGAGTAAGCAAATGTTTATGAATTTTGTTCAGGTTACAGATATTTCCTGAATTGGGCTGTAGAAGAGGTCAAAAGTTTCCAAACCCAGGACTTTTCAAATCCAAAAAGCAAAAAATAAAGTAATAGGTTATTATTGAAAAACTCATAAGAACCCTTGCAGCCAAAGCTTCTCTTTTAAACTTCGTCACTTGGACATGTGTGGCAAATTTACAGTGCCCATTTTGAAAACTTTTAGGCATAGTATTTTGTTATTGTTGTTGTCATTGTTTTTTTTTTGCTTGTTTGTTTTTGGTTCTTTTTGTATTCTAAATGTCAAAAACAGTTATGAAATGGAAGTCCTTTCTGTAAAGAAAAAAATTGGGAAAGGAATGCAAATTTGTTTTTACTTCTTGACAGATCCTTCATGTGGGTTTTAGTTTTGATGAAAAGAAAGCAATACACAATCATCAAAAACAAAACCAGGAATGATGATGTAGAAGATTTCATCAACTGAAAGTTTTATTTTTGATTCTCGATTCCTGATTTTTCACTCCTCCCATGTATTTTTTTCTGAGAAATGCCTTCTGGAAAGTAGTTATATATTATAAGCTAATTTAATTTTAAAACTCTGATTTGGTGACATTTACAGGATATTTAACACTTTCCAAAACTGTGATGGTATTTATATTCCTGGATATAGTTTTAGGAACCTGATTTCACATTTGAAAATACTGACTCATAGGCTTCTTGAGATGCATGAGAAATGTCCTTTAGAAAATGCATAAGATGACAAGAATAAAGGTGTTGGGCTAAAAACCTGGTCAGACAAATAAAAACCCACCAAGAAAGGTGTTAATCTACTCATGGAAAACTACACTGAGCAGACAACCTCCTTATGTCAGGTTTCTAACCAAAGGGTGTCTTGGGCTGTACAAATACTTTCTGAGCTGGAATTTGGTAAGTCCTTCACAAAATGTACATGCTAGGAGGTAGCCAACAGGAGGGGAAACTTGGCTATTAACCTTTTTACTATGGAACTAGGCAGTAACACTTCTGAAAGTTCAGAATTTCTCTTTACTGGAGTTTCCTGAGTCCAAGAAACAGGATATGTATTCCCTGTGAAAAGGATTTTCTGCACTGGCAGCTTTCAGAATACTTAGTGCTTGTTATACAAACCTGGATTCAGGTGATAACACAATATCTGTGTTTATTAGGAGTAAAAAAACCCCATAGAAAACAGAAACAAAAATACTTTCAGTATTAATTATAGTGGTTGGAAGCAAAAAAACTAAGAAACTGCCCCTGCAGTTATACTAGCAGAGGGCAAGGCAGACCCGAAGCTGTTCTTTGCCAAACAATTTCTCATGATCTGAACTTTTCAGGATTTTAGAAACCATTGGGTTATCTGGTACTTTTTTGAAAGCTTGAAAAATCACATGGCATTTTTTTTTTTTTTTTTTTTTTGGGGGGGGGGGGATTTTTTCTCATTTGGGTGGATTGAAGAAATTAGCAATATTATTCTTTCCTGGGTCTTTTCAGCACCTCCTTCTTCCTACAGATTAAAAATGGTATAATATATCAGGACTGGACAGAAGAAAGAATATGCAGAAGCACGTCTGAGAGCCTCAGGCTTTCAAACTCAAAAGAGAGGGATGAAAGCTCCAGATGTGTGTGCAGCCACGCTGTTTGGAGATGCAGCCCCAAGGTTACATATAATGTCCAGTTGAGAACTCTTCCCTTAAATTTAAAACTCACAGGTTGCTCCCCTCTGCCTCCTCACTTGCTGCCTAACTCCTTCAATTTTAATTAATGACACTGTTTTGTACCACCATTGACATATAAGAAGACACAGTTCAAACAGTGTGCTGTAGCACTTTGAAGGAGCCCTCCAGACAAATGAGAACTGTGATTACCTCTTTCATGTTAAGACTTCTTTAAAAAAATATGTGGGCATACAGAGAGGTCACTGCAGACTTCTTAAGTCTGTGTTACTACCCTTCAGCAGCTGAAATAGGTTGAAGAGGCCTAAGTACAGAAAAAGCTCAGATTCATTTCTGTCTCCAGAACACATCCTTTCCTATCCAACCTCTAAACACAATTCCTGTATTGCTTTGTCCATGAAGACCCTGCAGTAGTCACAGTGATTTACCAATGGCCAAAATCCTACATCAGGATCGAGGCATTACCCTTTAATTGTGATGACCTTAATAATTTGCTATGCCCTTAATAATTTGTTTTAATTTTTGCTCAGACAGTTGGACTAAGATGATCATTGTAGGTCTCTTCCAACTATCATATCCGATTGTATCCTATCCTATCCTAACCTAATTGCTAGCCCGAGACTCAGATCAGTACCTTACCAAAGTTTCCACACACTGATGTAAGGAAACAACCCTTTCTCTGGAGCTCTTTGCCTTGGAGGACATCTAGATGTTACAAAGGTGGGGAAGAAGTACCCCACCTTGATCTGAGAGGTTTTTCGACCTCCATCTGATATTTTCCCTTATCTCCATCTCCTCTACTTACATATAGATCTTACTACATCATTTTTGTCCCCAGCCACTATCAGTAGGCTTCTCCTATTTACTGATTGCCTTATCTCTGCCACAGCCTCATTAACTCAATACACGCTGCACATTTTCATCCTCTCCTGGTCCCACAAGATTTTCTCAAGACAGTATGTGCCAATACAATGTCCAGGTGTGGCTGAAATGGTCCAGAGAGATAGGAAAAGATTAGTTCTTTGGTCTTTGATGCAGTGGCATAGCCAGGTGCATTACTCAGAAGTAAATTCTCTTTTACTTAACTGCACAGTGACTTTTGATTATTTAAAGCTAAGCCATTTTTACCAACTAAAAAAGGAGGGAAGCATAATTATAAATTGTTTTACTCTGCTTGTTTGCTAGTCACCATTCTGAATCAGACATGACAGCAGATAAAGGCTTTTAACTTAAGCACAGAACCAAAGCATCATGACTGTGGCCGTAACAGCTGCACCTCCTGTGTGGAGAGGGGAGGTAGGGGAAGCTGTAACACCATTCAGGACATGATTACCACAGATCAATGCAAACTGAATGACCAAATACTTTCATCCTAGTGTCTTTCCTTCCCTGTTTTTCTTTTTATTTATTATTTTTATTTTTCCTCAGTGTTGGGATGTGAAAGCCAAATGAATAAAACATCCTTACTGAAATGTGAAAGGGGAGAGAGGAAAAGTCAGTGAAAAGAAAGAGGGGGAAATATTTCTAGGGCTGGTTTATATATCAGTGTTTTCCAGCATGTTATAAATCCAGTGATGTCCCTTTAAGAATACTCTTATCTTGGTTTACAAAAGCTAATGACATTAAAAATACAGTAATTAACATGTTCATAATGTAAATGTTAATCATTTAACATGTCAAGCATCTTCATCCCCTACTGAATCAATATGAATTATTAAAATAGACTCTTTAAGACCTTTAAAATCAGCTCTCAAAGCATGCACTAAACAACCACACTGTTGGCATACGGGAGCACCAAGTCACAAATTCATGTGTTAGACTGTCTGACATGCTCGTTCTCTTTGATTGGAAAAAAACAAAACCAAAAAACCTTCCCTCAAAATCTTATATTCAGAACTGCATAATCTGCATGTATAAGTGTAATTACTTTATTCACCCCCCCCTCACGGATTTTATAAATTTTTTAAACAGAGAGAAAAAAAAAGCCAAAAAACAACAACAAAAAACCACAAGTCAGACACTCTATTCAGGTTACAGAATAAGTTTTTCCATAACAAAGTTGTGTGAGAATCCAAAATGCTCTTGAAGTAATAAGTATATAAAGATAACAAAAAATAAACATAGTAATGTAAAAGATATATTTCCTGGTTTTAAAATAGTTTCTGTCAAGATTGTTATTGGTCTATATACACATTTGGAAACTGATTTTAAATAACATAAATAAAAATTAGCTCTTAAAGTTTATTCCCATGTTCACTGCAGAACAGACAAGAAAAATGTTTATTTTCAAACATCTGCAGAATAGAGATGGGATTCTTAGATGATGCATCTTACCTCACAGCCAGCTTATGATACTTCAGGAAAGAGTCATGAAGTCTCTTTTGTGTATATATATATCTGTATATGCAGAGACAGCCAAGCGTCTGCCTCAGATGGCTGTTTCCTGGTCAACCCATTAAAAGAAGGTGGCAGATATGGATTTTTGTTTTGTTTCGTTACAGATACAAAATAAATGAAGTTTTGCAATTGAGTACAAAACCCGTCACATAAGCATCAGGTCTCAAATACTTTCCTGTCAAATTGCACAATGCTCATGTTTACAGCTTGTTGTACTTGAACAATCAGATAACAGACTGGATGTTAATAGGCCGGAGGTTATCCTTGCTTTGGGAAAATCTTCTATGCCCATGAACTTAATTAATTAAGCATTTTTGATGATGTTATAGTACTTCAGCTAGACCAGAGCAGCCCCCCTGCAGTGAATACAGCCAGGTCAACTTACACCAGCTGGAAATTTAGCCCTCATTTGCTGTATCTTGATCCACCTGATCTCAGGTATAGGCTGAAGTTCTACCTGGGCAATCCTAAATCCCTTCTTTATTGTGAGAAAGAAGGAAACTAATTTCAGAGAGGTTAAAATGTTACAAAGTTTGTGTACTCAGGAATAACTTATGAGGGGTTGTATGTCTGATAGGAGATAAGACCTCATGTACCTTGCTTTCCTAGCATGAAATGTAGGTATTAACCTCTACCACCCCCCTTCCAAAGGAAAAAAGAAAAAAAAAACGAAGAAAAAAAAACCAAAAAGCCAACAAGGAAAAGGTTCAGTACACTTCCTCAGATGCTTTGAGATTAGCACAAATTGCAGTCAAAGGGCAAATAGAAGATGGAGAATTCCAGATCCAGGGCAAAATAAGTCAGTTGTAGTTAGAGATGCTTCATATGCCTGTCAAAAGGAGAAGAAGTTACTTGATATTTGACATGTCTTGCAGCTAGTCTTTTGCGACTTTATAGCAGAAAAACTTTTCACGACAGGATATGGAACAAGCTTGAGAGCTGTGAGCTCAGTCCAGTGTATTTTCTAACTCATCTAATGAAAAACATTACCTGCAAACCTGGTAAGCTCTTACAGCATTTTGGCTACATTTTTATTATTTCTGAGAACTCAGAGGTATCATTACATCAAGTTCTCCTCTCAATTCCTGTTTGATTTTCCCAAGCTGTTGGCTAAGGCTACGTAGTAACCAGATCAAGGTGAGCACTTAATGCTCTGATACCTACCGCTGGAGGTAAACAGAAGTCGGACTTCAGTGTTGTGAAAAGGTAGGACAGATAAAACAAAAATCTTGCTAAGTTTCCCTAGCTTATCTTCTCGTGACCGGAATGTGAGATAACTTTCCCATCCTTTCTTTTTTTTTTAATTTTAATCTATATTTTAAACTTACACACCTACAACAAATGTTCCTAAAGTCAAAGATCCAGAGTAAAAGTTTGATGGAAATTCAAACAGAATTAGAATGAAATTAGCTTTTACAGGATATTGTTTGTATTGTTCTTTCACAACACACATCACATACAGGCCAAGTACTAAACTACAAGTTTACCAAAGAAGTTACAGAAAATATGTAAAGACAAGAAACCAGGAGGGAAGTTTGGGCCGTGAAGAAGGGGAAGGAAGAAGAAAGACAAAAGGAGGAGATGTTACAGTTGAAGGGGATGCTCTTTGGTGGTGATGGCTGAGTTCATAACTGTGTAACTATAAACAAGCAGTATGATCCCTAAACTACTCCAGGACTGTAATTATGTGGTAGAAATAACAGTCCTGAATGAAAGGGAAAGTGCAGAAATCCCTCGTTGCAGGTAAGACACAGATGCTGGAAACAAGAATAATGCTTTACAAATCCTCACAAAATAGGATACCCTACAGCCTGTCAATATAAAACTGATCAATAGTTAAGTTTGATATATGAGGCAGATAAGAAAGGGTGTTTCAACAGATTCATTTGCTCTTTCTAGGACTCCTGATACTGTGAGTTGTTTAGGACTGAGCTTCCCAGGAACTGACATGACACTAATTTTGTCTTGTACTAGATTATTTGTTATGATATAATGTTGCAGATATGTAAATGGACACAGGAGTATCAAAATATGGTAAATGGATTATCAACTGGAAAAGCTTACATGAATGGCATGAAAAGTAGACAGGATAGAAAGAAAGCAGATACAATAGAGTTGTGAGGAGATTACTTGATCATGCATAACTTCAAACTGAGGGTCTTTAAAATATTGAATTATTTTTTTTAGGGAAAGAAGCACTGAACAACAGATCATATTGTTCATTTAATGTCCATAAGCTTTTAGCACAAGATTTGGTTTAAAAAATATACCCTTCTATTCAATAACAATGCCATTTTGCTCATTAACACATGAGGAAATTGGTGATGAAGCACAGCCCTTAGGTACGCATGGCTGTAATTTAAACGTATACAATGTAAAGACAAGGTATCAATATACAAACCATCTTGGTAATGTCCAAGTTTAGATTCTGTACTATGCAAAGAAGGAATTGGGAAAGAAATCTAGAATTTGCCTTACGACTTGCTGTCACCTTTGTGTATGTACTGATTTAGTAGAGGTAGTGCCAGCAGTTTGTCATTTCTGTGAGAAAGGTGCAGTGAGTGACATTTCTGTTAGGGATATAGAAATGGTGAACTATACAGTACCTACAGTGACAAACTATCTGCTGAGAAGAAAAACTGTGTGGTTGTCATGCATATCCAATCCTCTAGTTACACCTCTACACACAGACACTCTTAAAAGAAGGGACTTCTTCAACAGAGAATGCTTCCAGCAGGAATGATATTGGAAACTTCTGCATATCTGTCCATTTTAGGGTATGAAGACATCCTACAAGATTAATTGACACAATGGTCTGGTATTCTTTGAGGTGGAAATTAAAAAAAAACAGAAAACAAAGGGAAAGGGAAGGAAATGAAGTCACACAGCAGCTCATTTAGAAAACAAACAAACAAAAAAGCTAAAACCAACATCCTCCAAAGCTAGCTACAGACCTGAAGTCAAGAGTAGCACACTAGGAAAACCTAGAAGCCTGCAAATTTGACTTTCAGCTGGCTTATTTCTGGCTGTGGCAGAACTACTGAATTCATCTACCTTGGAATCTATTGGCAGCCAAAGAGGACCTCTCACCTCTGAAATTCGACCTGACTTTATTCCCTTCTTCTCTTCAAGATCCTGTGCACAAATTTACATCAGATATGACTGACCACAAGACAAACACACAGAAAATGAATTCAAGATGAAACCCTCTTTTGATTCTTCTATTACAGTGAACAAAAAAGCAAAACTGTCGTCCCATCTGTTACTTTTATATGTAAAATAGATATTCATCACGTATTTCATTTTATTGCGGGTGCTAGGTCATTAATAAAGGAATGGAAAGACATAGAAAGAAGTATGGCCACGAAGGCAAATGGCATCCTGTCCTGTATCAGGAACAGTGTGTCCTGCAGGAAAAGGGAAGTGACTGTACCCCTGGACTTGGCACAGGTGAGGCTGCACCTTGAGTACTGTGTTCAGCTCTGGGACCCTCACCATAAGAAAGACATTGAGCTGCTGGAGCAAGTTCAGAGAAGGGCAGCCAAGCTGGTGAAGGATCAGGAGAAGAAGCCCTTTGAGGAGAGGTCAAGGGAGTTGGGGTTGTTTAGTTTAGAGAAGAGAAGGCTGAAGGGAGACCTTCTTGCCATCTACAACGCCCTGAATGGAGGTTGTAGTGAGGTGGGTGCAGCCTCTTTCAAGTAAATAATGACAGGACAAGAGGAAATGGCCACAAGTTACACCAGGGGAGATTCAGATTAATTAGGAAGAGTTTCTTTACTGAAGGAGTAGTCAGGTGCTAGAACAGCCTGCCCAGGGAGGTGGTGGAGTCACCATCCCTGGAGGTATTAAAAAAATGTGTAGATGAGGCACTTTGAGACATGTTCTAGTGGGATGGTGAGGTGTTTTTTGTGTGTGTGTGTGTTTTTGTTTGTTTGTGGTTTTTTTTTCTTGTTTATTTTTGTTTTGTTTGGGTTTTTTTTGTTTGTATTTTCTGATTGTGTTTTTTGTTTGTTTGTTTTTGTTGACAGTTGGACATGGTGATCTTAGCGGTCTTTTTCCAACCGTGACAATTCTGTCATTCTGTGATTCTTTATATATTGCAGCAATGTTCTATGTCTTGGACGTCCACCTTTCCTGAAAAAGTTCTCATCAAACATCATCATCCTCATGAGCTGTGATGGCCCCTCTTCCAGCATGTGAGATGGAAGACCAGACTCGTTCCTGGATCTAAGTTGTCTAGGCTGCAGAAAAAGGTATGGTCAAGAACTTTCTATCATCCCTCTTTCCTGATGAAAAGGAAGATGCTTATTCTATTTTCGACAGAAGCTGCATGCTTACGGTTACAGAGGTTGGGATCAAAGGTCTGCAAAACCAATGACTGCATTTACAAGTTGTGAAAAAGGAGACAGGGAGAAATACCTGCTGGAGTAGACAAAAGAGGAATCATGCTTGCTTGAGCCCAGGCTTGGGTGGGATTCCCCAGGTCCCTTCCCAGACATCAGTGATTTTATATATAGTGTATGTGAAAAGAAGGCTCAAATCCTTCCTGAGTTCCTTGACCCTTTCCAGCACACCATAGCAACTCCGTACATCCATACTGTCACCAGCATGAATTCAGTCCTACATTCCTGCAGGAGGACCAGACAGTAGAGGTCACATGGCTTCTCTCAGGTCCAGTCAAAAGAGAAGTCAAGGGTGCCAACCCATGAAAAATTTCAAGACATGCTCCAAAGATCAGAAGACCTTGAGGACTGTTTTCAGTACAGATTTTTTTTAGGACTTCTGCACACATATTCTGGATACTTTGAAGTACTGGAATGTCATGACCTTAATTTTGTCCCAGTTCACCACAGTCAGGTCTACAGGTACAGCTACAAGGGTTATGATGAGCAGGGGAAACCAAGCAAGGTGAGTTACACTGATTGAGGTTAGAAACCTGGTCATGGTACCTCCATACATTGGAGTCAGTTGATGCCAGGGAGAAGAAACAAAACACACACATCTTTTTGCGCCATGTCCATCTTCCTGGCTGAATGCAGTGGCCATGAGAGATCTTGGGGACAAGGCTGCAGGAGGAAGAGGAAATCACAAAACTAGACTAAAAGAAATGTACCACACTGACACTCATATGCCTCCTGTGCACCAGGCTCCGTTATTATGTGTAAAACTTTTGTCTATTGTGGGATCAGCCAGCAGGGCAAGGAGACATTAAATATCTCCTCCAGCTTCCCAGCAACACCAGTCCTACAAGGAGGGATCATCTTGAAATGACTGCTTCTGCAAGGAAAATATTTAATATATCTCCTAGTGCTCAATTTTATTTTTTTTTTCCTCATAGAAACACTGTTATTTGTAGGAGTAGATCCTGCTTTAAACAGTTTGCTCTGCTCTTACTGTGGCAGAGTTTTATCTACCTGTCCTGCTATTTTTCATGCTAGTTTTCTGTCTCCTCTGTATTTAAATTCACAGAGCATCACATAAGCCTCACAGCTATGAAAGAGCCTAGATGTAAGAATACAAAGTTATTTGATCTCTGACTTTAACCATCTTTGCCATGGTTCTTCTCACCTCGCAATTCTCCTTCCACTACCAAAATCCTTGGCTGAAATATGAACCTAAAAACACAAAGCCTCACACTGCAACAAACAGCATGCTTCTCTGGGAGTCACCCATGAGTGAGCATTTCAGTGTTTCACTTCTTGGGGATTTTTCAGATTAAAATATTAGGTAAAATAGTGTCAGTATTTTCAGGCTGCAACAATATCTTCCACAGATAATTCCCAAATATTTTTGTTATTATTCCCCAAGGAAATTTTATTTTATTTTATTGTTTTTCAAAATTAAAAATCTTTCTTTTCCATGTGAGGCATCAGTACAAGTATTACTGTCATTGGTGCAAATGAAAGGTGTATAATGATTGAAATGGTACAAATGAAATGTGTATAATAATTGAAATAGGCTTTGTTAAAACACAGTGATGAGCTGAATTCCCTCAGCTGTCTGCAGTTTTCTGGAAAAGCTCTGTTTTCAGATAAGTGTGTTCAGATAAATGTCTCTTTTTCCTTTACTTCTCATTTAACCTCCTGTAGTACCAATATAACATGCATGCAGGGAGAGATGATTCCAAAGAACAACATCTTTAGGACTTCATCTGCCCTAAACCAAACAACTTGTCGACTGTTTTTAACCAAAGCCTGGAGATTTAGAACTCTCAGTTTCACAGTTTGCTGAATCCGGCTGGTATCTATCTCTGCTGCACCAGCAGGGTTTAATTTTCTGCTCAGCCTCCAGAAAAATACTTCTTGACTATTTTAACAGTTTTGACTTCAGGGATTACCATCTTATTTTTGACTCCAAGAAAGGATGGACAGTTTATAGCAGAGGCTCTGGGGGACCTGTGCTCGGCACCTCTCTGTATCACAGGTATTTGTTATGCAGATGCTACTATGAGGGCTATCTTCCCCCTGCCTACACCTTCTGTCTGGAAGACAGGAGACATGCAGTTATCATCATTAAGCTGGAGAAGAGCTATCAATTAGAGAAAGAGACAGCAGTCATGAAATTCACACAAGCACCTGATGGAAAGTTAGAACAAACACATTTCTTTTTATTTGACATTCTGCTTCTGTGTCCACTAACTACAGAGGCTCCTGTGAAAAGCAGAAATGCATCCATCTTGTCACTTATAGTGAGATGATTCAGTCTGGTAGGCAAAGGAGACAAACAGCAGATAGAGCATTGAAGTGGAGGTTATGTTTCTTTTGGAGCTGCTGTTTATAACGTGTATGCTGCAGAAGATGCTTATTTACTCCCTTTAGAATAGCTCCAGCACTCAGAGCGATTTTTGTTGTGTTGCTCTTATAGTCCTCAGAGAACATCAGGGAGCATTTGTTTTTCACACAAACCTTTTTGAAGCCACTTGAGATCCAGGCCTTCTTTAAGAGAGCCCTTTTATGGCCCTAGGGAGCAGAAGGACCTCTGCCACCACCTCCCTCTTCCTGAAGTCTGCAATTTGGGTGAATAAAAGGGGTTTGTGTTTTGTTTTTGTTTTTGGTTGGTTGGTTTGGCTGTGTTTTTATTTATTTATTTATTTATTTTATTTTATTGTGTGAGTGGCTTTTTTGTGTTTGCTTTGTTTGTTTTTGCCTTTTTTGTTTTTGTCTTTGTTTCTGCTTTATATCTATATAAAGTAACAATATGGCTTCCTCGTGGTAGGAAGAGTAAATAACAGATAAATGGCTTCAGACAGTAGTATAACATATAGTAGTTCACACAACGCCTCCACTATGTTGCATCCTCTCCTTCAACTGCCACAAGGCGTTTTTGAGTCTAAGCAATGTGGTTATTCAATCACAAATACGTCTGCAGGTGCTTTCTGTTCTATCTTGTACCTCTGTGGAGACCACCAAGGACATACCACTAACACCTTTGTGTGGGCTTTCATTTAACTTGTAAACTAAACCAATAAATATATAGACTGAAAAAGTATCTTCCACAGGTATGAGTGGTTATGGCAACTACTTGGTAAGTCTGTGGAAAGAGATGAACTAGATCTTCTTGGGTTGTCTTAGGTATCTTGCTTCCTTTAAGTAACATGTTGCTCTGTGTCTAGGCTTAATTTCCCTGAAGACAATGCCATCAGGGCACTTCCTAATTTAAATGTCAAATTTCAGGTATAAAGTGATATTTTACTAGCTGATGTTGGCAACCTTTCTGGAATGACTTTACAGGACTTAAAAAGAATGACTTGACCTACCACAAACACTTCTATTTGTAACATAGGAATTTTTGGTCTAGTCGAAGAAGGCAAAGTATAATTGTGTTGGCATATGTATGAGATAGCAAGATTGGTACCTAAACAAAGGTTTTCCCCTGCCTGTCTGACATTCATGAGTCTGGGTAATTTGTTAGATGTTAAAGAAGAAAATTGCTGGGAAGTGATCTTTACAGAAACAATCTCTACAGTACAGTCTTCTGCATGTAGTTTGTACATTGTGTGTACAGAGTTTAATCGACATCAGTGATCTGGTGTGACCATGTAGGATTGTGGGCTGGCGGGGTATAAGGACTGAGCAGAGTATCAGTTCGGTGAGCAAACTGCTCTTCAGTCATCATGTCATTCAGGTCATCATTCCTGTGACTGTTAGAGCCACTCTTGAAAGTATGAGGAGTGCTCTTCTTTTTCTATTAGAAAGCAGTATGTCACCAATCTCAGATCACGTCATCCAATATGTCTTTACCTTATAAACTGAAGGTACTACTTTCTGTACAGTGCTTTAGAAAGCAGGAAAGATGTGTAAAGACCTGCTGGCCAATTATCCTACTAAAGCTTAAGAGACAAGCCTTTAAGACTAAAGTAATTTGAAAAGTATCACAGAATCACAGAATGGTGGGGTTAGAAGGGACATCTGGAGATCATCTTGTCCAGCCTCCGGATAAAGCAGGGTCACCCAGAGCAGGTTGCCCAGGCTTGTGTTCAGGTTAGTCTTCAAAGTCTGTAGAGAAAGAGACTCCACAGCCTCTCTAGGCAGCCCGGGCCAGGGCTCTGTCACAAAGTAAAGAAGTTTTTACTCACTCATGTCCCAGTGGAGCCTCCCATGTTCCAGTCTGTGCCTGTTGTCCCTTGTTCTGTCACTGGGCACCACTGAAGAGAGTCTGGAATCATCCTCTTCACCCCCACCCACGACTTAGTTATTGATCAGCATTGATCAGATCCCTCCTCAGCTGCTCTTCAGGATAAACAGCCCCACTGCTACCATCTTTTTGACAGCACAGAGATGCTTCAGTCCCCTCAGTATCTTTGTAGCCCTCTGCTTTACTCTTTCCAGTAGTTCCTTGTCTCTCCTGAGCTGTGGAGCCCAGAACAGTATGCTTGGGTGTCCTGAAGCAACCTGTAGGTTTGGGAAGTTCTGGTTAATCTGATGGAAGAGGCAAGTGTGCATGTAGTGAGAGATAATAATATATATGAGCAAAGAGAGAGAAGGGGGATTATTTTTCCTGAAAAATTAGCCTCTGAATTTGCTAACTGCAGTGTTATTCCAGCTCATAGCAAATTGCAGAAGATGAATTTGCTGAAAAATTTACAGTTTTGGTTGGTTTTTTTTTTCTACTTGGCCTGGAACATTACAAAAGTGTTTGGGAAATGCCATGAAGGAGTATTTCTGCATGGAGCTCTCCAAAAAGTGAAAGAAGAGATGCTTCGCACTCCCATGTGAAGAAAGCTTATTATATCTGCTCTGGGGGGAAGGAATATGTAACACATATGCTTCTGCAGGAGATTAAATTCAGTTTAATTAATAGAGACCTCAAAAATCAGGCACAAAAGTCATTAATCAACTAAGGAACTTTCCATGGTGTTGGTTTTACCCTCCTAGCCCATGCTCCTTTATGATTCAATTTACTGTGTGTAACATTTAACATCCAGGACAATATCAGAAAACTGCTGCCAATAGAAGGTGCTAGATCCTGTCATTAGAGCAAAGCATTGATTCCTTTCCTGTTATCCCCTGGCTGCTAAAAGATGCATTTTTTTGACAGGGAATTATATGTAAAATAAATATTTTATTCCTTTCATGGTTCGTGTTAATTTATGAAAGTATGTGTAATTAATGGAAATGTGGCTGAGATGTGCCACCCTACTTCTTTGTCAGTCACAGGTAGTCTGCGATATTTCATACCTATGAAAATATCAAATAGTTTAAGGAGAATGAGGAATAATTTGAGTATCATAACTCATGAATTCCAGCTGCCAAAGTTTTGTCTCCTACTCACTGGCTTAAATAATATTGAATAGCAGTTACATCCCTTGCTAGACACCAGAGAATACACACAATCCCCTTGACTGGGAAAACGCCTTTTTGCGGTCTTTTAAGACTGAACGTTTAATTTGTTACATTCTTTCTCTTTAGGGGAACATTAACTGGACATCTTCCACCACTCAGACACTTCTTTTCAAGAATACTGTGAGGACTGGGTAGCTCTGACAGCATCACTCCTCTGTCAGATCTGCAGGTGATGAATGGAACCAGCAGTTATTAAGTGGGACTGACAGACAGAGTGATCATCCCAGCCTCATTTCCTGAAGAAAACAGGCTAGAAATTGTACAGTAATTATTACTGATTGAGCAGGATGCATCTCCAGCATTCATTGAGGGCTAACTACTAAACGGTAAACCAATCCTCTGTCTGTATCTCACACCTCCCCAGTGATTCTTCCAAAGTACTTCCTTCAGAGGGTAGTCATCTAGGGCATTTCTCTGTCCAGATTCCTTGAGCACTAGGGGTCTGCTTATAAACAAGAAAATCTTGGATTGCAGAAGGATAACTCATGCATAATTTGGATACTTATCAACCTCTGACAATAACAGAACTATTTCCTCAGTTAGTCAAAATAATCGGATAACTAAGTCCCAGTTCAGTTGGTGGATCCCAAAACCACCAGAACCTGGGAGCAGGATTGACTTTATCTTTCCTTCAATAAGCAGAAACAATCAACCCAAAGGTTTTAAGTCTCTCGTGCTATGTTTTACTACACCATGGAAAAGAACAAGGTTTTCAGATAGAAACAAGCCCAATTTACTGGGATGGAAAGCAGTAAACAGACCTCTGCCCTTAGGAAACACTCTGAATAAATATAATACTGTACCCCGACCATCAATACTCTGTAGAGCACAATCCAAGTGCATTTAGATGCCCAATTCCCACTGAGAGCCACTCCTGGTCACCAGTGACTGCCATTTGGTCACCAGTGACTGCCATTCATGGATTGCAGAATCAGATATAATGTTTTGTTTTGTTTTGTTTTTTAAATATATATATTTATATATTTAACTGTGCTCAAGTTATCATCTATGAGGTGAAATTCTATTTATGAGGTGAAATTCAGCTAACAACACCTCCATGTTTCCATGCATTACCATTGATTCACAGAGTAGGAAAACAGCTAAACAAGGTTTTGTAACTGCAAGATGCAAAATTTATATCAACCACTTGGTGGGTAAGGAATTGGATGGGTGGTCACACTCAAAGAATTGTGGCCAATGGCTCGACATCTGTGTGGAGTCCAGTGCTGAGTGGTGTTCCTCAGGGATCAGTCTAGGGACTGGTGAGCTTAACATCTTTGTCAGTCACATGGACAGTGGGATCAAGTGTACCCTCAGCAGTTTTGTGGATGACACCAAGCTAAGTGGTGTGGTCAACAAGCTGGAGGGAAGGGATGCCATCCAGCAATACCTTGACAGACTTGAGCAGGGGGTCTGTTCCAACCTCATGAAATTCAAAAAGTTCAAGTGCAAGGTCCTGTACCTGGGTTGTGGCAATCCCAAGCACAAACACAGGCTGGGAGGAGTATAAATTGAGAGTGATCTTGAGGGTAAAGACCTGGGAGTGCTGGTTGGTGAAAAGTTCAGCATGAGCCAACAATGTGCAAGTGCAGATCAGAAAGCCCCAAACATATCCTGGGCTGAATCAAGAGAAGCGTGGCCATCAGATTGAGGGAAGGAATTCTGCTCCTCTACTCCATCCTCATGAACCCCACCTGGAGTACTGTGTTCAGCTCCTGGGGCCTCCAACACAGGATGAACATAGACTTGTTGGAGTGGGTCCAGAGGAGGGCCACAAAGATGGTCAGTGGGCTGGAATACCTCTTCTGCGAGGACAGGCTGAGGGAGTTGGGGCTGTTCAGCCTAGAGAAGGGTCCAGGGAGTCTTTATTGTGGCCTTCAGGTATCTGAAGAGGACCTACAAGAAAGAAAGCTGGGAAGGGACTTCTTATAAGGTCTTGTAGTGACAGTACAAGGCTAAGGCATTCAAGGTGGAACAGAGTAGGTTTAGATTAGATGTAGGGAAGAAGTTCTTCACTATGAGGGTGGTGAGATGCTGGAACAGTTTGCCCATGGAAGTTGTGGGTGCTCTATCCCTGCATGTGCTCAAGGGGCTTTGAGTAACCTGGTCTAGTGGGAGGTGTCCCAGGCAGGAGGTTGGAACTAGGTGATTGTTAAGGTCCTTTCCAACCTAAACCATGCTATGATAATTTCAGGAAAGACTCTTCTTAAAATTTGTAGGGGAACAGAATGACATCTCCCAGGCTAGTAGTTTATATTAAGTTTGGAGATGATCATACATCTAACAATGGGGAGGAGCAGGAAAGAGGGATGGTTATTCTGGTAATGTGGGTGGAAAAGAAGCACCGATGTACATGTACATCTCAAGTCTTTAAAATGAGTTTCAACACTGCTCTGTGGGACAACACATGGTGTTTGCATTAGGCCATAGCTTAACAGCTACTGACAGAAAGACATCGTGCTACGAAGAGTATGACATCACAGTGTGGTTTGATTGAATTACAAATGACCTCAACAGGACCCTAAAAGTGGTTCTTTGATATTTGGATAAATAGATCTAAAGAACTCTGAAGAACGAAGTGTTATTTGCTTGGGGAAAAGTGAGGGGAAATGGAAGGAGTTAAAGCTATTTACTGGTAAAGGAGATGGGAGAGGGACCAGAATAGTCTCTTCTTCCAAAGGGACTGCAGCACTTGATCTCAGTGAAACCAAAGTGGCCAGGGCTGCAAGGACTATGCAGGAGAGATTTTTATTTAAAAAAAAACATAACTTTTTTTTTTTTTTTGGTCTTTCAAAGGAGAGTACATGGCATGGATTTAATGTGTTAAAAGAGCAAGGTATTAGAGAGAAACTGCTTTTTGTGAGTGCTTTTTTTCAATTGTTCAGTTGGTTATTAGGCTAATGTTTCTAGACAAGGATTCCTGGCAATCACAGAATGATACTTTATCTTACACTTCTGACTTCAGCATACTCAAAGCAACAAAAAGTGCTGAATACAGGAAAGAAAGACTTATTTTATGTGTAATTTTATCATTTCTGTATTTCTTTATTTCTAAAAAGATAGAGTCCAACAAGTAACCTATTATTTTCTTCAAGAGTCTTAGCTTGTGACATTTTCACATAACTCAAAATTTTCAACATCTGCCTCTAATTAAGAAGCATTTTTCTACTAGAAACAACGATTACAGTGTCTGAAAGTGCTGTTACATAGATATGATTCATATCTCCCTCCTAAGAAACGCGTCTTATGTCCTGAAATTTGAGATTTGTAAATCCTTTAGCTAAACATTTATATCTGCTACTTAGGCCTTGATTGTGCAGGTGCTTAAATTTGCAATGTTTTGCTGAGGTTGATTTGTAAATGTGTAACAGACGTGTAAGTGTTTTGCAAGTCTGGGAAACCTTCTGTCAAGGCTTTTCCAGTTTCAGGTAATGTATTGAATTCTGTCTCCTGTGCAATGCATTTTGCAGTAAAAAATGCCCCATGTGAAATATTAACTTCCTTCACTGACGGCCAACCGCTTTCCTCAAATTATAAAATAAATAAACAGAGAAGCCTGATTGAAAAGAAAAATAAAATAAATTTAAAACCCACAGCTGTTTTCTAAATTTCAATTTTAGATAAGCATTAGGGTTTGCTTGTTTGTTTGTTTGGTTTTTTTGGTCAGTTAATTAAAAAAAAAAAAAAAAAGCAAAGCAATTTTTCCTATATGATACATTGTGGAAGACTGTGTCAGGAATATAACCTGGGCTGTATTTATTTCTGCATACAATTCTCTGAGGTGAATCCATCTAGACATTAAGATGACCTCTTTCCTGACAATTCAGTGCTGCTTGCCAAATATTTGATGGGAGTATGATACATGACAGAGCCATGTCTTTCACTCACCTAAGATAATACATAATAACTGTATACAGCCTTGGAAAGGACACTGTTGTGCTTCAAATACATATCTTCACTATTCTAATTAAAAAGAAAGTCAAGCAATTTATTAGTATGATTTAGCACAGACAACAGTGCAGAACACAGGAAGGATTAAAAAAAAAACAAACAACAAAACCAAACAAAGAGAAAAAGTGACTTACCCTATTAAAAGAGACAAAGCAAGGGGAAAGCCACCCCTAGTATGGCCAAGACTCCTTCATTTATCTCTAAGGGCTGCATGGGTTTTGTGCATCACTTTTTATCCTGTTTTAGCACATGATAAAAAAATACATTGAGGAGCTCCAAGTGAGGTTAGATTTATCATATGTTTCTTCTCTCATCTGGGATCAGACAGGTTCGATGGAGAGAACTGGGAGAAACTATTCCCGCACACCTGCATATCTACCAATGTCATATTGACTTACAGCTACAAGTCTTGAAGCTTAACAGAGGTTCACTGATAAGGAGCTTCTTTTTTCCTTAGTTGTGTCTTATGTTGTGATGATTAAACCATCTTACCCTGGAGACTTGGTAGAAAATGCAAAAACAAATCTATTACTGTTTCACAATGAGATGCCTACATTTAAACTAGGTTAAGAAAGAATAACTCTGAAGAGCATATTAAAAACGGAGGAAATTAGCAATATTTGGCACTGCTGAAAAAGAATTGCCAGTAATTCTATACATGACTTAACAGGACCAAGTGCCTTTTTTTTTTCTATTCGGAGCCAAAAGCAACTAAATGTTATTGTGGTATTATCCTGCAGGAACAAAGCGTAACACATCAATATTTGGCTATTCTGTCCTAAGCTACTGTCTTTTCTCATCTCTTCTTTGAAGATGGGTGAAATGACTCTGAGTTCTCTGCACACAGACCAAACTGTGTCACAGCTGTGTGGCAATGCTGGATGCCCAAAGGGGTGTATGAATTAATGGACTCAGTTGCAGAGTCTGACCCATTTAAGATCATTTCTATGTGGTGTTTCAAAAAAAACCTAATACTATGAAAAAGAGGCATCAAAATATTTTAATAAAGGTGTTTGGCTGCTTTGTGATTGAGTGTTCTCTGAACCTGGGAGAATTTGGGATCTCCTCAGCTGATAGAACTTCCTATCCTTGGAGCTTGAACGAATTGTGGGTTGGTTTGAATTTTTAGTCGAGTTATTTTTTGTCAAATATTTGAACACTGTCAAAATACCCTTTTGGACACCTGCAAAGGAAAATATTTGGAACTTTATTAACCTATATTTTTGCTTTGAAATTTGAATACATTTATAAGTAAAATATAATGTAAGAAAAGGTCAAATTTTAAAGCTGTTTAAACAAAAACCTTTATTTGATGTGTACTGATACATTTTTTATTTCAATTTACAAATGTATTTGAGGTTTTGAGTTTTCATCCCTCACTGGAATGAAAAAAATGAAGAAAATAGCCTTGAATATGGACTCCTGAGACAGCCAAAGTAAGGGATGATTTAAAGGAGGAGAAGTCTCATTTCATTTGTGGTGTTTCCTAGTTTTATGATTTTGCTGTATCTTTAGACCTGCTGTCCTTGTGCATTTGATTATTTTTTAAATATGTTAGAGAATGAGCAAAAGAGGTACCACTGAGTATTGCTTGATAATCTAAACAAATTAAGAATAATATTTAGTATGGAAAGTTACAAGGAAATATTGTGACTCACTAGAATGTTATTAATGAAGAGGAATGACATAGAAGTATCACTGGCTACATCTGATGTAGACTCAGACATTAATTCTGTATCTGCAATCATCATTAAAATAAAAGCAGATATTGCCAAGGTTTTTTCACATTAGCCTCAACCTTTGAAAGTCAACCTGTTGATTTAAATCCAGCAAATAAAAAAAATAAACAGCACTAAGAGATGTGGTAGAAATTATCAATCATGAAAATTAGACCATAGGGGTATGAAGCTGGAATGCATTGAGCATTGTGCAAAACAATGAACTCTTCGTTGGGTGAGTGAAGAACGTGTTGAAAGCTTATGGGTGAGAATTAAGGGCACGCAAATATAGGTGTAACTGTTTTGGGTTTCTACTACAAGACCACCAAACCAGGAAGATGTTGACGAGACCTTCTGCAGGCAGCTGGAAGTAGCCTCAAGATCACATACCCTGGTGATCATGGGTAACTTCAACCACCCTGATATTTTTCAGAAAGACTACACAGTGAGGCATACTCAGTCCAGAAGTGTCTTGCAATGCATTGATAACTTCCTGATGCAGGTGTTGGAAGTGCCAACAAGGAAAGGAGTGCTGATGGACCTTGTATTAATGAACAAAGAAAGTTGGGGATATGAAGGTTGGAGGCAGCCTTGGCAGTAATGATCACAACATGGTAGAATTTAGTATCATATAAGGAAGAATCAAGACAATAAGCAAGGTTGCAACCCTGGATTTTCAGGAGGGCTAACTCTGTCCTCTTCAAAGACCTACTTGGAGGAATCCCTTGGACTAAGACTCTTGAAGTTAAGGGGGCCCAAGAGAGCTGGTTGATATTCAAACATTACTTCCTCCAAGCTCAAGATAGGTGCATTCCTTTCAGTAAAAAATCAAGCAGAGGAGGCAGGATACCAGCACGGATGAGCAAGGAGCTGCTGAGAAACTTAAGTGGAAGAATAAAGTTCATAACATGTGGAGAAAGGGACTGGTGTCCTGGGAGAATTATAGAAATGCTGTCAGGTTTTATACCTGGAAGTACCAGGAAGGCCAAGGCCCTCTTGGAATTAACTCTGTCAAAGGAAGTAAAGGAGAACAAGAAGGGCTTCTTCAAATACATCAACGGTAAAAGGAAGACTGGGGAAAATGTGGGCCCACTGCTGAATGATGAAGGAGACCTGGCGACAGACGATGCAAAGAAGGCAGAGTTACTGAATGTCTTCTTTGCTTCAGTCTTCACTGCTATGACCAGCTCTCAGGAATCCCTGATCCTGGAAGTAAGAATGAAAGCCTGGAAGGAGGAAGTCTCTCCACTGGTCAATGAGGATTTGTTTATAAATCAATTGCTTAAACTGAACACACACAAATCCATGGGCCTGGATGGGCTGAACCCATGAGTGCTTAGGGAGCTCGCTGATGTTGCTCTACCACTCTCCATCATTTTTGAAAGATGGTGGGGAATGGGTGAGGTGCCTGAGGACTGAAGGAAAGCCAGTGTCATTCCAGTATTCAAAAACGGCAAGAAGGAAGACCCTGGTAGTTACAAGACCAGTCAGCCTCACCTCCATCCCTGGAAAGGTAATGGAACATCTCATTCTGGTGATCATATCTCAGCACATGGAAGAAAAAGAAGGTTATCAAGAGTAGCCAGCATGGATTTACTAAAGGAAAGTCATGTTTGACTAATCTGATAGCTTTCTATGGTGGTGTGACTGAATGGGTAGATGCAGGGACAGGAGTGGATGTTGTCTACCTTGACTTCTGCACAGCTTTTGATACTGTCTTCCATAACATGCTTATGGGTAAGCTCAGGAAACGTGGGGTAGAAGAGTGGACAGTAAGATGGTTTGAGAACTGGCTGAACAATATTGCTCACAGGGTTGTGATCAGTAGTGCAGAGTTCAGATGGTGACCTGTAAGTAGTGGTGCTCCCCAGGGGTCAGTTCTGGGTCCAGTCTTATTTAACATCTTCATGAATGACCTGGATGAAGGGATAGAGGGGACCTTCAGCAAGTTTGCTGATGATACTAAACTGGGAGGAGTGATTGATACACTGGAAGGCTGTGCAGCCATCCAGCAAGACCTGGACAGGCTGGAATGCTGGGCAAAGGTAAACCTAATGACATTTAACAAGGTTAGGTATAGAGTCCTATACCTGGAGAGGAACACCACCATGTACCAGTACAGGTTAGGGGTCGATCTGCTGTACAGCAGCCCCATGGAGAGGGACCTTGGCATCCCGGTGGACAATAAATTATACATGGAACAGCAATGTGCCCTTGTGGCCAGGAAGGCCAATGGTGTCCTGGGGTGCACTAAGAAGACTGTGTCCAGCAGGTTGAGGGTGGTTCTTCTCCCCCTCTGCTCTGCACTAGTGAGACCACATCTGGAGTTCTGGTCTCCCCAGTTCAAGTGGGACAGGGAAATACTGGAGAGAATCCAACAGAGGCTATGAGGATGATGAAGGGACTGGAACATCTTTCTTAAGAGGAAAGGCTGAGAGACCTGGGATGGTTTAGCCTGGAAAAGAGAAGACTGAGAGGGGAACTTATTGATGTTTACAAATAACTGAAGGGTGGGGGTCAAGTCGAAGGGGCCGGTCTCTTTTCAGCTGTGCCCTGTGATAGGACGACAGCTTACGGTAGCAAGGTGAAACACTGGAAGGTCCACCTCAACAGGAGGAAAAACTTCCTCACTGTGAGAGGGACAGAGCATTGGAACGGGCTGCTCACAGAGGCTGTGGAGTCTCCTTCTCCCGAGACTTTCCAGACCTGCCTGGATCTGTTCCTGTGTGGCCTGCCCTGGGTGTCCTTGCATTGGCAGTGGGGTTGGGCTCGATGATCTCCAGAAGTCCCTTCCACCCCCAACTATTCATTCTATGATTCTAAGCTGAAAGGTAGAAGTCTTGACTATAAAACTAGTTTATGACATTCTAGGCTCAGTGACTTCCCTGTGCTTACTTAACTGTGACCGTTTCAATGTGACCATGCTTTAATACGATTATGGTCATTTATGTTGGTCTGATGCACTTGCAAGGAGTCAAAGTGTCTTCAGTACTGTTCTCTTTTGGCCCCTGCCATGTGCTGACCCACTTCAAAGCTTTGAAAATGGGTGCCAAAAGCTCCAGATGTGATAAAGTGTATGTGGAAAATATGCAAATCATCCTCAGGAAGAAATTTCCATTTCTGTACCAGTAGTTTTTACTTTAATCCTTTTGCCTTGAAGATTTCATTTCCTTGGAAGAAGGGGGAGGAAGGGGATGGATAATCGCTCTCTAGTTCCATTTCTGTTGTTGCAGAGTCCTGATACTGAGATCCCATTTCTCAAGCTTTATTGACTCTGATAAAAGCCTTTGACTTGCTGAACTTGCTCTCACTTTAGGTACAGCTATAGAATTATGGATTTCCTGACAAAATAATGAATCTTTCTCTTTCTTGCTCTTTCTTTACTTATGTGTGGGAACCCAGTAAGATCACTTAGAAAATGTTTTTATGCAACTTCAATCTAAAAAACAGAGCTTTTTTTTTCTTTTTTTTTTCTTAGAAACTTTCAGGAGAAATGGTCAGGATGATCAATAGGACAAGAGGAGACAGCTTCAAGTTGTACCATGGATGTTTAGGTTGGTCAATAGGGAAAATTTCCTCCCCAAAAAGGTTGTCAAGCCCTGGCCCAGTCTGCCTAGGGCAGTGGTGGAGTTCCCATGATCCCTGGATGGGTTTCAAAGCCGTAGAGCTGTGGTGCTGAGGGACATGGTTTAGTGGTGACCTGGCAGTGCTGCATTGATGGTTGAACTTGATGATCTTGAAGGTTTCTTCCAGCCAGAGTTATTTTATGATCTCTGCTTTGCTGTGCTAGATACAAGAAGCCATCACAAGTTCTGCCATTGTATAAGTCACTCTAAATAATGTCCTTGAAAGAGAGCTCATCAACAAGGCGAAGAAACAGATGGAGAACAGGAACAAAATCTCTTCTGATAAAATAACTAGATGGAGAGGAACACATTTAGATTTCACCCTAACCTTTTTCAAATCCCTACTGTTAGTTTATTCAGGGACAGACTATAAAAATTAATCTAGTTTAACATTGAATTGTGAGATATAGTGAGACTGTTACTCCATCACCTCAGTGTGTATTTGATGGCCACAGTGTATCTGGACTTGGAAAGGAAGTAATACATTATGACCTTAATGTACTTATTATTTTCTTTATTGTATTTTGAAAATCTATTGGAACAAAATATGTTCTAGATATAAACCTCTTTAGGTAGAAAAAAAAAATAAATTGTACTGTAGCTAGAAAAAACTTGGAAACTGGAGACAAACTTCTTGAGTCACATGGAAAAGCTGTGGCAAACCCAAACCGAGTGTATCTTGTATTAAATTCTATGATTCAGATATTTAAGGAAGGTACTACAGGTCAACAAATTTCTGTGGGTCAGCTGAGCTGTGGTTATTGCCTGTGTCTACACTTTTATCCCATATACAGTGGAAGATAAATACAAGTTATCTTGATGCTCTTCATTGCAGTTTAGGTGGAGGTAGAGGATCCCATGCGAGCAGTAGACCAAGAGCATTCACAAGGGTGGCTACTCTATGGTTACTTGGTAAACCATGGCAGATGGGTTTGGTGTTTTACTCCTCAGACTGGTGAGCAGAGCATGAGATTGCTTCTCCTTTTGTTTAACAGGTACCTCCTAGGGACAGCTCCTAACTGTGGTGTTGTCAACACCTCTCAAAGTAGGGAAAATATCCCAATGGCTACTGATCCACATGCACCATATCTAACCTGATATTGGTATGATGATTATGAGTTTCCAGTAATCTTTCTGGGTCAGTTTTCATGTTTTCCAGACACAGACTTGCTGGCCTTCAAAACTTGCAACAACTCATCTTCCCTACCCTTACACACACACAAGAAGATATTAGGTATATGAAGATACTATCAATAAACTCTTCTCTTTTTGTTTTCATTGAAGTTGTGAATCACATCATAAAAATTAGATTCAAGAATTCCAGAGAAGGGATTATCAATTACATTTAATGATACAGATGCAATGAGGTTACTTCTGAGTCCAGAGTTTCCTTTTTCACAGTGATCCAAGCTTCACTGCTTCAGGTCCCAAAGTTATTGATCTCTTAAGTCCATCTGTTTCTCATAAGTGCACAAGCAGAAAAACAAGGACCCAGGTGATAAACAGTACCATGATAAAGAAACTGGAATATTGCAAGCTTTTGCTGAAGTTTCCCAATCTTTCTGTATCTCTAGCATGGAGCCATCATTTTCAATGCCATGTCAGATTGCCACATCCAGCCACATCAGACTGTCTTCCCTCCAAAGCCTTAGATGCACCTTTAGGGAGAAGAAACCACAGCAAATGCTCTGACCTACACTGCCTGATCCTTTCCTCATCACTTTTTATTTCCTAGTGTCTTCTGTTTACTTATTCATTTATTTCTCTCCTGAGTGTCTTTGGAGATTTGTGGTTGATAATGATTTGTTTAATGCATAAAGCCTTTACAATGGGATTCTGGAGCAAATTTCCTGTCAGTAAGAGTAGGAAAGGAAAGGTTGGAATGAAGTCAGTCCTAAAAGGAGCTGAAGGCTTCTGTGAAAACTGTTTCCAGCATTTCTGAGAGTTGACTTGGCCTTCTTCTGTGTGACTGTCAACTCTAACAGAATATTACATTAACAGCTGGATATATTTCTTGGTAGATAATTGTCAAATCTTTCACACACAAGCCATCTTGGCTGAGGATTTCCATATCTTCTCATGTTTTCTTTAGTTTCCTCCAGTTGAGAATCTCATATGCTAGTTTATTTTCATATTATCAATGTGCAGAGTTTTCTGGTTGAGAAAGCAACTTTATACATCTCATTTCAATACACGTGATAGTGCGGGCACAGTAGCATGCATTGAACTCATGCTGAAAATGGGTTTTAGCCATTTTCATTTCAAATGGTTCCCCTTCCCTGAGAAGAGCACACCTTTCTTTGTGTTGGGCACAGTAACCTCCATACAAACCTTACTAGATATTCTTTGGAAGCAAGTCACTCCATGTAGCATCTTTCTTCATATCATCTTCTCAGCATGGGTAGTTGGCCATCAGTATGTTTTGAGAAACAAATTAGCTGAATCAGGTAATCATTATCCAGTTGACATACCAAGGATTCAAAGACATATAAGAAGCTTAGAAGATGCTTACTATATAAGCACTAACAGTAATAATCATTTTAATGTATTTCTGAGTAGGTATTTGCTACAACAATTCTATATTTTGGGAAGCAGTGGAAGCTGTTGGAGGAGATGAAGCATTAGATCTATCATACCTCAGCTAGTTGCAACCTTGTCTTAATTTTGTTTGTATTAAATTTCAAATGTATGTGGTGACTCATTCTTGCAAACAGATGGAGTTGTGATTGTGACCTGTCACAGCTTCTGTCACAGGCTATGTATGGATGTAGGTGGATTTACATACATACATAAGTGCTAAGCTAGAGACAGTGATGAGTGATTCAGAGCAACTACCAGCCAGGGCTTCTAGTGCATGCTTTCCTCTGTAGTCACGAAAAGAATCAGGAAACAAACTGATGTAGAAGCTTAACTGAAGTATGGCAATATTTCTCTGGTAAAGATAAGGAAGTTATAATGTCATTACAATGCCAAAGACTTTGAGGAGGACATATCTGCAATCCTAGGTATAGATTTGCAGCTATCACACTGCTCATGTAAGCATGCATTTGCTTTTTGGACCCTCTGGCACTGCTTGTATGTGAGATGATATCCAATTATTTCCTTCAGACAAAAGAAGGTAAAGAGGATAAGAGCTAAAACATACCCCCAAGGAGAGCTATAGAAAAAGAAAATGGAAATGGATCCTCAACCCAAAAAGCAAAGACTACCCCCAGACAAGTTGGGGCACAGAAGATGAAAACAAAACCCTCAACCTGTGCCAGTTTAAATATGCAGGTAAGCAGATCTAATTCATGGTGCAGAAGAACGAGATGTAAAGGGAGACTTTTGCTCTGAGAAACTGAAGAGGTATGCAAGCACAAAAAAGAAACAGAGCTGTCAAATTCAATGCTTCAGTCTGAAAGCGCTGAGAAGGGAATGATGAGGTCAGTGCAGTTTCTGAGTAAGGACAAGGTTATAGGCTTGCTGTACTATTCTGGAAAAAGAGAGAAATTTGAAGAAGTTATGCTTAGGAATAAAGTAAAATCATTGGTTGTTAAAAAGCTGAGTGGCATAGGAAGAAGTGGAAGAGTAACCAGGTTGGGTGGACTGGAAGGTAGAGAGAATAACTCCCATATTAAGATGAAATGTGTTCCTATAAAGGTGCATACATGTGATTTAGGTGCCTAAGCAACCAGTACCTTAAACTAAAGTCAAGGGAGAGAGAGTCAATACAGTCAATAGAGGCTGGTGTAAGATTCATCACATTGTACAGCTGCACTTGTTGCCTGAACTGTCTCTGTTCAGTCAACAGTACTGATGAAAGGCTTGATTCACCTACCAAAACACTGGCCTTTTCAGACATCTGGGATGTCTTATTTTATTTGAGACATTCCCTGTGGCTGATAGATATGACTCAGGACCTACGGGAGGTATATGCTTCTCTAGGTCAAAAATTAGACACTATGTTATATTCTAGAAAATCTCAGATGACATCGGGTACCTACATTTAGTCAACTGAACTGGGCTTTGGATTGGACAAAGATCACAGATACTTATCTCATTTGTACACACCTAAGTGTAGGTTTCTCAATCTGTGATCTGAATCCCATCTTAAAACTGAGATTAATTTGAACTCTGTACTTCTCAAGCAAGTGGACTTGTACAAGTAGGAACATAAAGAGATTTAAGACCAGCAACAGGATGCCTTTCTTATCAACTGGGTGTGAGTCATTGAGCGTAGTACAAGAGACAGAGCAGAACAAAGACAATGTGTGAGGTGTATATATTTGTGGCTTTGGAAAATAGAATTTGCATTGACGATCTCTAATTCATACATTTAGAAAGAAACTGTGAGATATGGACACTCGAGGAGACTGAAGAAGCTAGTCAAAACCAAAATAATTAAGACAGGCCAAAAATCAGGAAGAGATAAAATGTTGACATGGTTTTGGAAAACAAACAATCAAAAGAACTACAAAAAAAAAAAAAATCACACAGAAAAAGACAGGAAATAATTGCCAACTCCTTTACCTGTCAAAATATTATATGAAGTGAATAAAATTAATATTTTATAGGATAAAATATCAGATTTGCTGTAAAACTTAGATTTTCCATACAAAAACCAAAATAAGGAAAATGGAAATTATATTATTCTTTCAGGACAGTTCTGATGTTTCTTTCTCCCTGTACACATAATCTATGGAAGATTATTTCCACAAAATGAAAGATCACACTTTTGGGGGGGGGAAGGTTTCTACACTGATTTGTGGAACTCCCCTCCCATCTAAAATAATTAAAAATAAGGAGCTTGGCCTTGTGGGGAAAAAACAAAACAAAACAAAACAAAAGTCTTTTTCTATTTCTCAAGGAGTTTTACTGGTCAGTAATGTTGTCATTCTGTTTTGCCAGTGCTGTCACAAAACAAGTGAAGCATGATTTATAATTATTATGTGCTGCTGCTGGGGACGAATAGTTAGATTTCCCCAGTTCATAATGTTTCCTATCAGTGACAAATCCTGTCCCTTTGGCCTCTCTACAGCAGTTTTGAACAGGTTATTTTTAGTCTTATTATTTGTTCCTGCCTGTGCTTTCAAGTTTCCCTCTGACTTTAATTAAAGTGTCCTTAGGCTTGTGCATGTAAAAAGCTAACAAGTTCACCCAGTCAAGATCTCTCCTAATTACAATGCAAAGTAGGAGTTCAAGTGAGGAGAACATCAAACAGTTTTTATGTGACATATGAGAGCTTGACACTGTATTTTGACAGGCCTGTTGCAGAATACACGATGCTACTAAAATACATTTTAAAAGTAATATCCCAGCTTACACATCAGCCACAAAACAAGTCGATGGTGTAGAGAGCAAGCTGTAGAACATGCTGTATGGAGCAATAGACAGTGTTTGGCATGTTATTGATGTGTTATGTAAACAGTGGCAAGATCCAAAATATGATGACTTTTGGTTTTACTTTTTACATGTGATGGCATTTACAGATCAACCAAATCTACAGGTCATTTCTTCAAGCCCAGGTGCCTACAGTGTAGCTGCTTGATGAAAGATAATGCAGTCAACCTTCACCATTAACAACCTCCCATAGCATGAGCTCAGTACTGAAACCTTTCCAGGCAGGAATAGTAGGCAACCACAATTTCTGTAGATATGACACAGAGAGAGGGAATAATACATTAAAGTAGGACCCTATGCACCAAAATAAATTATATTTTTCATCCCAATTACTTTATGATCACTATAAGCTGTTGGTAGCACACTGCAAACACTTAGAAAGCCAGGCTGCGAACCCAGCATATGCTTTCCTTTTAGGCTGCAGTTCATTTGCCCTAGATTGAGACTAATCATGCCAGGAGGTTTCATTTTTTCTCTCTGGTTGTAAGAGAAGCAAAAGGTGACTAGCTTAGATCTCAGTGCTGCAAGAGTCTTCACTAAGTCACACAAACCCTATCCGTGCCCCAATGTCTCTGTATTTTCCATGTCCTCTCTTAAAATTCTAGCTCTCCATGTAAGCATTTAGTATGTAAACTAGTTGAGGAAGAGGACGAGCTGGGACTGGGAAAAAAGAAGAAGGGAGGATGGATATGATAATTGTGTGCTATCAAAGCCAAAGTAAACAGTTTTTGCTGAGAGCTTTTCTCTTTCTACGGCATGTTTGTTGCTGTTGCTAAAATTGGATTTTTCTTGGAAAATACATTGTTTGGTTGAGGTCTTGAGATATTAGAAATAAGATGGAGAAACAACACAAGGCATGTGAGGAAAACGTCAGTGAAAAGTATGAGAGGTTAATTTCCTGACCTTCAGAGCTACTCATAGCTCACCATTGTCAGCAGTGCTGTGAGCAGCCTGCAGTCAGAGCTGACATGACGATAGCAGGCATGGGTGAGTCAAGTGCTGTGGGCGTGCAAATGACTGTACAGGACTCCTGCATGACAAGCACCTTTTATTTCACTGTTCACGATGCCACTCAGCACTCATCAGTGACCTCTTCAGTTGCAGGATGAATACACTGAATGAGAAGAGGTAGAGAAAGGAGGAAGGCAAGAGAAAGACCAGAAACACATAAGAACAGAGAAGGAAAGAGAAGGGAAGGAATGTGACCTACGTTGTGAAAAAGGCACTAGTTGTTCTTTTTTAAATAGTTGCACAGTCAATCACATACCTTTTTGACCAAGGGTAACACTTCTAGGAGATTCCCACAGCATCTCATCTACAATTTCTGCATTCCACTGTCAGTATGAATGCAGTGGTAACAGCAAAATTATTTCATACAGTGTATTGCAGCTTAAATATTTAAAGAAGCTTAACCACAGAGCATCTGAACTGCAAAACAGCCACTTTTCTAAGCAAAATTTAGGGCTGAACATCAGAGGTATTCCACATCACCTCACAACACAGGCCAAAAGGAGGCAACAGCCACCAAATTTTGCTTTCTGCTCATCCCTGGCTGAGAAAACTAACAATTTCCTTAGAATTGGATGCAAGTACTGAAAATGCTTGGAGGCAAAATAATGTGCAGAGAGTAGAAACACAGTGTTTCATATCATGGAACATCTTAGGCATTCGTTATTAGAGCTGCATTTACCTAAACGTATTTCAGCATGAATTGTCTTGTAAGGAGTGTATGTAGACAGCCTCATAGTCATTGTCACAGCCACAGGGCCTCCCTGGATGACATAGCACAACATACTGTACTTAGTGTTGACACTGTTCAGTGAAACAATTATTACAATCAATTTGACTTCTAATGTGACTTCTCTTGTAAATCTCTGGGTCATTAACCTTAACAACATCAATGTACTGTCAGTATCCAATTCCGCCAAATTAGTGTCCGAGGTAATAGGAGAAGGAATGTATTAATGTGTTATTGGTGACTAATAAAGACAGCAACCCTCTAATGTGCTATGAAGAACAGTTGAAGCATGCAAGAGAAGAGGAAGCAATGTCAGGGCAACTGACACATTTGGTGGTATGCCTCAGGTCATCAGATTAGGTGTTAAAACATCTTAACCCCTTTACCACAGACTCAGGAGGACCAGGGCTGGGGCTGGGTCCATGGTATATGAAAAACAAGCCGTGTGTTTCATTTTGGGCTGGACAAAGAGCCCTTCTTCACAAAGTACTGTCCCATGTTCCAATAGTTGAGGAGCAGCATGTAAAATCATATTTTTTCAAGGGAAAATGCTCGCAACTACAAAAGGGTTTAAATCTTTTAGTCCCCATCGTGCTCCATAATGTAGCCTGTACTTCAGAGAACGCAAGTTAAGCTGGGCTGATATAAATAGGACTTTGCACCAGCGCCATACAGTTTATCATCATCCTGCTGGCAGGCTCTAAATGACATCTTTTGATATTGCTTGAGATGGCTCTTTATTGAGACAATAGGTGTCACAGCCAATCATGTCCACCACTGCAAAAGGAGCTCTGAGTGCTCACAACCGAGCAGAATGGGTGCACTGAGGCTTCAGAGGGAGTGGCTGAGCGAGTTCTGGAAATCCCACCTACATCCAAGCATCAGGAGAAGAACCACAGTTGATGTTGACTGCTGCCAGCTTGAATTAGTAGAAAATGGAGTGTTGGATGAACGTGGCATGACACAGGCAGGATTTGGAACCCCTTTAATGCCCTATAACATCAGTCTTTACCTGTAATTACTGAACGGGCAGTAAGTTCATCTTCTGAGAACAGTTGTATTCAGCTGGTTGATATAGCATAGAATAATCACAGAATCACAGGATGGTGGGGTTTGGAAGGGACCTCCAAAGATCATCGAGTCCAACCCCACAGCCAGAGCAGGACAAAACTAGAGTAGATCACACAGAAAGGCATCCAGGCAGGTGTTGAAAGTCTCCAGAGAAGAAGATTCCACAACATCTCTGGGGAGTCTATTCCAGTGCTCTACAACACTTAAAGAAGTTCTTCCTCATGTTGAGGTGGAACTTCCTGTGCTCTAGCTTGAATCCACTTGCCGTTGTCCTGTCACAATTCATAATTGAAAAGAGGTTGTCCCTGACTTCTTGATGCCCAGCCCTTTTGTATTTACAGACATCAATTAGATCTTCTCTCAGTCTTCTCCTCTCCAGACTGAAAAACAGATGTCAGTCAATAATAATAAAGAAAAATGGAAAGAATTTTATTTTTATTCCCAAAGATCTTTATAGGTTATAAAGCAAATTATGAGTTCAACGCCAAAATCCTTTAATATCAAACTTTCAGAGAAGATGAAAGGGACTGAAAAATGTCATCCTGTGTTCTGGTAGGACACTGTCCCTGATGCTTAATTCTTATTCTGCAAATCCATACGCAAAGGTATAGAAAATTAATAATAAGTAATCCTTATATTTTGGAAAAGCAGATACTAAATATTAAAATAGCTTTAGAAATTACTTCACTAAGTTTTATTTTACTGAGAACTTTTGTCCTGCCCAGCTGATCAAACCCCATGGTTATTTACTAAAAATTCCATTTGTCTTCCAGCACGAAAAGCTGATGAAATGTATAATTAAAACCTCATAAGAAATCAAATTTAAACCATCTCTACTGCCTAAAGACCCCCCCCCTCCAATCTCTACTGTGATAGCCTGATATAAAATCTATCAAATAGTTTCCAATAGTATTGATGAATTCTGAGTGAGGCTTTTTGTACACAGTCAAGCTTATCATTAGTCTCATCAAATGCAATTTGTTTTACCTAATTGCAGCCACCTAATTAGGTTAGGTGTCTAAACTGAGATAGCTAAATGATCACCTTCTATATCCAATAGCTTTTTAGATAAAAAGGGTTGATATTACCCGAGATAGGTAAGTAGTCTGGGGAAAAGGTGTCACTCTCTACCGTTGGAGGAAGGAACTCAGACGACTAGTTCAAAGATGGTTAAATGTTTGATTTTCATATGTCTGAATTCAGCTGTGGGATGAGTCATACATATTCTGATCATTTAACTTGTGAGGTGGGGCACTGGCATGTCATGGAGTGCTCCAGTGATGGGCAAAAAAAAAAAAGTATTTGTACCTAATTAAAACTATTATGGAAAGGGGAATAAAAGGTGGGACATACTTTCTTGTTCTACTATGCTGCCATGGGTTATCATTTTGATTTTGTCCCTCTCCTGACTGCCAAAGTAGTGCAGACTTTACCTTATCTTTATCTTTCTTTCTTTTTTAACGCTACAAGAACATAGATTTTGACACTTGTATTGTTTTGCCTTGGGCTGTGTCTGCAAGAGAAAATGGAGGCAATAGCTCTACTTTCAGCAACGCATAGCCTAAGAACTCTTTTTCTTCAGGAGGATCTGATGAGGGAGAAAGTTTTTATTTCTCCAGGCCATTTCCATGGCATGAATTATGAATATGATGGAAATGTGGCTATTACACATTTGAGAATGTGTTACTGCATAAGACCCATAAGTGGAGAGGAAGGATCATATTATATTTTAAATTATGGGGAAAAAAAAGAGTGAATTTTCAACATGTGTGCTGATTATAATTTTCCTTTTTATTTCTATCACTTAGACAGAACAATGCTAGTTTATTTAATAAAAATATACAGGATATTTAAATATGGATTAATTAGCATGTCAACTGTAATCAACAATACTCAATATTTGTTAGCACTTCCCTTTAATGTAATATTTTACGGACACTGAGTGGCATTGTCTCTTGAGATTCAACCTCTTTGCATCACTTAGGAGCTGCAAAAAGACCTGAAACCATTAGAAACAGAGTAAGGATACAAACCAGCAAATTCACATATTGGTCTAAACTGTCATAGACCAGCACTGCTGTTGGAAGAGGTAATCACATCTCACATCATTTATTCCTACCCAGGCTGTACAAGCCAGCCAACAAAAAGCCAAACGTTGAATTGACAGTTTTAATCACCTCCCTTAACTTGTTTGGTGTGTGGTTGCACAATGCTCGTGTTGACCTAAGGAAGGAGGTGCCATAGGGAGAGAGGAGGATGATGGATTCCAGCACAGCTCATGCTGGAATGAAGTTGAACATGAAACTGTGACTGAAGGTCATATTCCCTACAGGGGGAGATCCACCAATAGTGGGCACTACTCTTCCACTGATATCAGACGGGTTGTGCGTGGGGAAGCAGCTGTAATTGGGCACTTCCATCCTGTATATAGGCCAAGATGTGAGCTTCTTGTCTGCTCAGCATAGGAGTGGACTTTTCCAGTACTGAGTCTTCAAGGCCAAGAAGGGCTGCTTTACTGAAAGAACTACATTAGTCAACACAAATTATTAGACTCCACCAAGCAGTAACTGAATACATTTTTTATTGCCTGATTTATGCCAGAGGTCAGACTCAATGAGCTAATCCTCCTTTATGGCCTTAAAGTGTATAAAAACAGATAAAATTAATCCAAAGGACACTCTTGTGCCTGCAGATGCCTAGCAAATCTCTGCTCTATCTGACTTTTGGTATTTGGGGTCATTTTAATCCACAGGCTCTTATTTCTCTTCCATTATTGGATTTTCTGTCCTTGCAGCTCACAGCCTTTATGGGCTCACAGGCAGAAGTACTGAGTGAGCAATGTGAGCAGCATCTTTCTTTGCTCTCCCTTCTAACCTGGACCAGATCCACAGCCTCCTTAGTTTTAAGGCAGATGAATTTTCTATGGCCATGAGGAAAGTCAGAATACAGCCTGCAACTCACATGTCAGAGGCCATTGCTCTAGTGCATGGCTGTTCTGGAAGAAGGGTCACACGTAGGTGTCAGGCTCATCTTTCCTTTCTTGGACTAATAAGGAGGAGGATTTTTCATTTCCATCGTTGTTTAAAGGAGGAGAAGACAGAAGGGTCAGGTCTGAGACAACAACAGTGTTCCAGGAAAATAGTTCAGTAGCATTGCCATAGCAGTTTTCAGGTATTTCTGTTTCCACCCAGAAAAAAAACAAACAAACAAAAACCCCATCTTATTTAATCACAAAGTGTTTTCCCTTTTTTTTTTTTTTATAATGTGAACTGAATGTGACATTTTTCTGTAAACTTGCAGCTCATCACAGTATCATACAAATAATAATGCTTCCTGACAGGTAGTAGTGAATTATTTTTTTTGCAGCTCCCAGGAGACATGAACAAGTGTTACTCTTGTGGGGGTTTTTTTGGTGTTTTTTTTTTTGTTTTTTTTTTTTTATGGAAATGAAGGAATAAGTATCTTGCATCATAACACACATTAAGTCAGTCACAGAGTTGGGAACCAAACGTATGTGAACTTGACTCCCTCTCTGGATCTGTAATCAAAGTACCATCAATAAATTAAAATCATAATAATACCAATATATGTGAAAAACATACACATCTGAAGATGGATGAAGCGAAATTTATTTGGAAATTTCTACAATAGGTTTGTTGTTTTTTTTTTTTTTCCCTTTTAAATCTTTCCACCAGAAATGCATGACCCATTTCCTATGTACAAAAAGAAATGTGGACAGTCAAAGAATACCAGCTCATGGAAATAAACGGGAGGGGAGTCTTGGCTCTCAATTACACAGATCCTTTGTCACAGCTCAAGTGTGTTCTTTTGGCCTGTGAGTGAGATTGTTTTCTTACTAAGTCAGGCACTGGAAGAGTTTTTATCTTCATCACTTTAATGGAGCATGTCCATTATTCGATGAGTTAATTTCAGAAAGGGGGCCAAGTTTGGAAGGATTAACTGCCAGCTAAAGAAACAAAGCTTTCATGATCTCCTGCCTATCTTGCTCGGGGGGGAAATTGATGCAGCTTTCTATGTGTGTGCTCATTTCCAAGTGCCTTCATGAGACATGGTGTGACAAAGGCTGCCAAGTGTTTAGCACAATAAATAGAACCACATTTTAAACACAATAAAAACCTAATGAAACCAGCCTCTTTTAAAGCCACCCACCTTTAGCGCAACACATTAGAGGCTTTGTAATAGAAAAGCAAAAGAAAACAATAAAAGACATTTCTTTATATATATATAAACCCAAACCAACACCCCCCCCGAAAAAAAAAACAACAAACCCACAAGAAAAACCAAACCAAACCAAACCAAACCAAAACCAACCTTCCATATAAGCATACAAACACAGGACCCTTATAGAAATAAAAAGACCAGCAGATTTTAAAGTTATTGCTTAAAAGACAGCAGTTAACAGAAGTGTGCTCAAGGGAAGCAATCTCCACGGTGGAGCTAAATATCTTGTGGAAGGAGCAGGTAACACCTGAAGCTGATGTCTACCCCTGGAAGAAACATGGAGAGTCAGGTTGGTGATCATCCATTGGGAACTGAAGCCCACATTAAATGCCAATGAGGCTTTTTTCTACAGCAAGGGAAGTCAGGCAAAGCTTCTCCAGACGCTGTTTGAATGGATCCAGACTATCAAAGGAGAAGGATGAAGACCAGAGAGAAAGAGCTATTTTCTGTGACTGTGAGGATGATTTGGAGACACTTTCTGCTTCCAAACTGCAGAAATTTCTTCCCTCCCAACAGAGCTCCATGTGTGGAGAGGGTAAGAGGTGAGGGACATAACCAGGAGGGGAATGTGTCCTTGAAGGGTTTTTTTCTGAGAGTATTTGGGGTCTCTGGGTGGCATGTCCTTCACTTTAGCATAGCTGTGCTGACTAGTTACAGGGCCACAGCCCAGGCGAGAAGCACTGCTGATGCTCATGGTCTTCCCCAAAAACTGAGAGACAGGAAGCTCCCAAAAGCTGTGGTGGAGTAGATGAATTCAACAGTTTCAGTATATGTTTTCCTCTGGGTAGAATTACCTAAACTCCAATTCAACATGCTAGAAATGTTAAAATTGAAGACTAGAGGGGGTTGTTTTTTTATGTTACAGATTCAGACCAGCAACAAAGACATTTGACTTATCTTAAAGCAAGTGGTTTTCAGCTTAAATGTATATATATATTTACATTTGGAAGAAGATAAGATTGATATGCTTATCCTACCTTCAGCTAAGGTGGAAGAAGAGATCCTGCTGGGAGAGATACATTTGTCTTTATCTTCTATTAGTGAAAGGTTTCTCAGGGAAACTTATAAACAATATTGTAAGTTAAAATGGCTCTGGTGCACCTTTAACATAACAGTGATGATCCACATCTGAAAGCCATAAATGGCTTCCTTCTTTTTCCCACATGTCCAAAGAAGTGCAGAAAAAAGTGAGGCACTTATAAAAACTTTGAAACCTCTATGGCTTCTGAAAAGAAATATTTCTCTATCATATGACATGGAGTTGTATCATGTAGAAATGGCTTCATTTATTTATAGTATAGAAATGGAAAAGTTTTTAAAGCTGCTTTTTCTACACCTCACTCGCAGTGGGTGCAAGAAGCCAAATCAGGCCGATGGGTGTACACTGGCACTCTTCTGACTCTCAATAATTTCTTTTTAATACTGGCTTTGGAACTCAGAGAGTAGAAAAAAGTTTTGCTCTATTTGGGTGTCATTCAAGCTTTTCCTTGTATCATACTCAAGACTTATTAATCAAATAAAATGCAAGCCAGTCTTACCCCTAACGAGAAGATATGATGATGATACTATTTGCTTTTTCTATTTTTCTTTCTTTTTCTTTTGTGGTGACCTTTTTTTTGTGCGGCCCGAGGGAAATAGTGAGTAGCTAGCTCTCCACAGAAGCTTGTGATACATCAAAAGTTCTCAGGCTGACATGGAGCTTCAGTCACATTCCTTTTGGTTTAGTGACAATGACATTTTTTGTTGTTGTTGAGGTAGCTTTAGCTTTATTCTTTTCAGAAGAACCAATTTCTTGGAAAGGACTGGATTGAATATAAATCAGTGTCCTGAAGCAGCCTGCAAATTTTCCAGACATCTAGTCTGACACTTTTAGGTCCCCGGGTGTCATCTCTAAGGAGAAAACTAGCAGTAAAGATGCCTGCAGTTTGTAAACAATGGCAAGAAGAACATCCTGACAGGAGGCTATAATGTGGTCTTTTTTCTCTTAGTTATTTACTTGCTGAAGAGTGAGATTTTTTCCTCCGGCCCCTTCCATGACAGAAGGATCCTTCTCTATGCGCTGCAATAGCATTCAACACTTGCCATTTCCACAGAGAGCTGCTTCCATGAAGGGTGCAAAGAGAAGCCCTTGGGGCTGCTGCCTTGGCACGCTCCCTTGCAAGTGGGACCTATGGAGATGCAGCCCCATGTAACATGATTTGGCAGTTCCCCCACCATTTTCAACCGAACAGCAGCAGTAACACCTCAGGGTCTCCAAAACACAAAGGAGATATGATGCCTTCCAACCTGTGTTCTGCGTCAGGCATTCATGAATGATCTAGTCATAGTCAGAAAGTAAAGGAGTCAGGACAGTGATGGTTTCACTTCACATATGGAGAAACTCAAGTGTAGAGGCTTTCCCTCAGTGCTGGAGGCAGTTGTGTGTGTGGCCCTGCTGTTTGCCAGGGAGATCCCAGCACCAACTGTGCATTATAATTCTGACTCCAGAAGATAGAGAAGGGCAAAATCCAGCCTCTGCCCTCAGCTGGAAGAAGTGTAGATAAAAACACATGCAACTTGGTATATCACAAACCACGAAATGTGCTTATTTTCAAAGAATAAGGAGGTTTTTTTCCAAGCTGCTAAACGAGCTATTCCTTCAGCTTTCAGCCACTATCTTTAACTAGCTTTAACAGACCGGGGAGTTTGCTTACAAATATTTCAACATAAGGCTTTTCACTTGTTATGAAATGAGTCAAATGTGACTAGATAGAACCAGCTGTCATGCAAGCTTCTCCCCATACTTTTCCCAGGCTGTTGCTCTGTGCAGTACCTATATACCACCATATAGTATGTTGTCTGTTACAGCTTTGTATAGCAAGCCTGAAGATATGAGCTGGCCCTGATTGTCTTTAGTCTTGAGGCACATATATATTGTCCCAAATATAGGAGATGCAAATTAACTGTCACCTTAAAGAAGACACGTTCTTCTGATAAGTAGATGGCTTTGCTAATGGCTGCTGAATATCCCTTTAATGTTTCTGTAATGAAAGTGTATGTTCAGACTGGGAGTTTGGTTACTGGAATCAAACATGCACATGTTCTAAGGATAAGAAATTGCATTGCTCATATCACTTTGAAGTTTTTTTGCTGATCTATTCATTCAAGGAACCTCACAGACAACTGTGCAGGGTGATCAGCAAAGGTCAACCCCCATCTTCCCCAAACATGGACTTTCTTTAATGGATCTTATTTTTAATGTTTTCTTCTTCTCCATTTACCTCTGTGGCTGTAAACTCAGGTTGCACCTCTGCTTAAAAATGCTGTGAAAAGTCCCTTAGTTTTAAGGTGAAAAAGAGATTAGTAGAAACACAAATTTTGTTTTTTAGGCCGTCACCACTGATCTCACTAACTAGTCAAACGGCATGAACAGGGTGGTGAGGGAAGGCAATACTTTCCACTGTCTGAAAGGAGGAGATTTTGTAGTAAGAAAGCTTGTGCTTATATTTGGATTTTACTCTCAATGGTCACTTAATATTTTCTGCTTTTTTCCAACCAAAAAAATGCAATAGTTCTTTCAGTAGCATCTGTGGGATCTCCCTGAAGGCCCTTAGGAGCAGTTGGGACATCTGGCTGTTTGTGAGGACATTGATGGTGACACTAGCGTCATACCAGAGCTGGTACAGCTCAGGGTCAGAGGAGGTCTGACCAATCTCTGACCTCCAGCCTGTTCCATATGACTGTCTCAGGTCATTACCAGGGATATGTTTCTGCTCCCTCATGACCATGAAATGGCTCTGCAGTGAATTGAAAAATGCTCAGGAGACATTTGGCTTTCTCCGTTCAGCTCTCATCGGGCAGCTGTCACATCACAAAGAAACACCACCAAGAGCTGACCTGTTACCTGCCTGCCTTTACACAAGAGGCCAGAGGCAAATGAATGTGGAGACTACGAGATCCTCCCCCATGTAAAGGTTCAGGTCAGGGTTGGGAGCACTTTGGCTGAGGGCTGGCCGAGCCAGGCAGGCTGGTGGGAGTGAGTATGGGTTTGCCTCTGATGAGTCCCTGCATGTTCTTTGGGTAAACTCAGGACTTCAAGGTCCAGAGCTGCCAGTAGAAAATCTTTCATCAGCAGAGAAAAAAAATCCCCTTGCCTCCCTCTCCTGCCACTTCCCAATGAACCTCTGAAGCCTGCTGAAGCTTTTATAGCTGCTTCCTGCTTGATCCTGAAAACCAGCACTGTTTCATACACTGTTCAGTTAGAGTGGGCCAAATCCCCTGCTGGTGTAAATCAGAGGCAACTTTTTACATTGCATTACATTTACATTGACCTCTGTGAACATGCTGCAGCGGCAGACTTGGCCTTTTAGCCTCAGGAGCTTTTAAAGAACACACATTAATAAAAATAAAATAAGACAACAGCCACATGAAAGTACACATAGACTTGCAGATTTTGTATCCTTTCTTACCCAAAACTGAGCACAAAAAGAAAGATAAATGGCATTCTGTTGCAGGCAGAAAGCAGATGATAAATGTGTAAAGTTCATGATCTAATGTGAGAAAATGTTTATTTTCTTTGCCTGGGGAAAAGAAAATAAAGTAAATCCAGGTACCTAAGAGCGTAGACATCTTGCTCTACATTCAGTTGCCCCCCACCTGATTGCATTATGGCAAGAGAGGCTCGTGTCAGGGAAACTGCTCATTCCCTGGTACAGCTTCACGGCAGGAGGGCAGGTTGAAGACTGTTGTTGTTGTTTTCTTTTCTTCTTCTCTAAGGTGCCTTATTCTGGGGTACCGGCTTAGTGCTGCTCTTTTTGTGTATGTGGGGTTTTATTTCTCTGTGCTCCATGTTGGATGTCTCTAATGAGATCATTTTGACTTGGCTTTCACTTGGCACTGGTGACCCCCAAGCACAAAGGTCTGAAGAAAAAAATAGGATTTTTGAATCCTTTTTCTCCTTTTTTTTTTTTTTTTTTTTTTTTTTTTTTTTCGGGGCAGGAGGAGAAGGGAAAAAAACAACAAAAAAAAGTTTACTTTTAATGAAAACTTGAGACTTT